>CM051236.1:493113612-493333612 GCA_027917425.1 Gastrophryne carolinensis | reverse complement strand
GCCAGCGGCATCATAGAAGGTTGCTGCTAGGTCCCTTTTAACCCCCCCGCCAGTCAATTGTGCAGCTGGATTTTGCTCGAAACAGGTAGTCAAGCTCGCAGCTGGTCATGACGCTCTCCTGGGAACATTCCTCCCTTTAAGGCGGAGCAAAAGCTGGCAATTTAACTTTCACAGGTTTTGTTCCATTCCCCGGGGGCATGCTGAACCTGCATGCCCCGCTGTGTAAAACCCCCCAGAACGCATTTACTCACCTCTTCTTCGTTCCTACAGTGCATGCGCAGGCTCTCGTCCAATGACATGTCATTCAGCAAACGGCTCTCATTGACTTCAATGGTGAGTGTGCACTATCACATAATCTGCATCCCCGGTGGTGTGTGCGCTCCCAGCCAGTCTAAATGGCTAGGGAGGGAGCTTGCACGCCACCGGGGATGCAGCAGTGCATGCTCCCCAATGAAAGCAATGAGAGCCCATTGCCGAAGGGTGTAAACACAGCAAAGGGCATAGAACAGATGGGAGCGCGTGAATGCGCCATTGGACCAAGGAAAGCCGAGTTTTACTGGGCAAACTGGAGGGGGGGGGGCACAGCTTTCCCGGGTTTTGCTCAGTGCCGTCAGGGCATCCAATTTGGGAAGCCCTGAGAGCACGGTGCAAAACCCTGGAAATGGATGAATGGATGGATGGGAGCACGTGCATGTGCCATTGGAGCAAGGAGAGCTTTACTGGGCGAACTTGAGTGGTGACACACAGCTTTCGCGCGTTTTGCTCCATGCCCTCGGGACATCCCGATTTAGAATGCCCCAAGGGCACAGAGCAAAACTTGGGAAAAGGCAATTTTGTGAAGTTCACCTGTAGAATTGCTTTTGTTTCCGATCCATTCAAGCCCGTCCAGAGGTCATCACGATTGGGAGATCGCCCCTA
Source organism: Gastrophryne carolinensis (assembly GCA_027917425.1). Lineage (NCBI taxonomy): Eukaryota > Metazoa > Chordata > Amphibia > Anura > Microhylidae > Gastrophryne > Gastrophryne carolinensis. The sequence goes on along the minus strand of CM051236.1, from coordinate 493,332,694 downwards.
GGGAGCGCTGACTGCAAGATCAAAGATGTAGCTCCTCCCGGCCCCCTATAAAGGCAGCTGCCTCTCAACCCAGCCCCAGTAATTTAAAAATCAGTACTCAATAGAAGAGGCAGGCCGGGAGATCCAAAAAATAGGAGACCATGTTACTTCACATAGCCTCCGCTTGTACTCTCTCGAATCAAAAACGTAATCTAAAACTTGTATAAACTAGTGTCCTATGAGCAAAAATGGTTCAATCACCATAACAAGCATGCAGAACATAATAAACCTCAAGGGCGGGGTGGACAGGCTGGAATGGATCAGAAACAAAAGCAATTCTACAGGTGAGCTTCACAGAATTGCCTTTTTCTTTCCAATCCATTCCAGCCCGTCCAGAAGTCATCACGATTGGGACATCCAAAAGCAGTGTCCATATGGGCGGGAGCCCCAGTGTGGAACAGCAGATAGTTCATTTCACTTCCGCCTGAAGCACCTTTTGGCTAAAAACAGCATCAGCTGAGGCCCTGACATCCACCTTGTAAAACTTTGTGAAAGTATGAACTGAAGACCAAAGTAGCAGCCTTGCAAACTTTTTCCACCGAGGCCTGGTGCTGAAAAGCCCAAGAAGCACCAATGGCTCTAGCATAATAAGCTGTGATCCGAAAAGGGGGCTCCTTCTCCCTGGCAGAACAGGCTTCTACCACCGCCTGCCTAATCCACTTACTGAGCGTGGACTTGGCTGGTGGCAATCCCTTACTAGAACCCTCGGTTAAGACACAAAGCAAATCCAATTTCCGGAAGGATGCAGTCGCAGCCAGGAAATACCAAAACAGAGAGTCCCAAACTCCCTAAATCCACCCCCTATAGTGAATGGCACCACTCAAGTTATGATTGCAAATTAATACTTCTTTATTCAAAACATTTTTTACTATGTACATGCATTTTAAAAAAGTTAATTAAAAAACCTTTGCCTTGCCCTGGAGAAGTGACGTGGGACGTCACGCAACGCGTGGGTTGGGAGAGGAGGGGGTGTGCTTGGCTGGTCACTGGAATTATGTAAGTTACTGTGTAATGTTATATATGTGTCTGCTTTTATCTCCCTATGGCTGTCCTTAGGATAGATGTGTATAGGTCGTTTTGACACATGGCACATAGCACTTTATGTATATACAATATATACGTTTTTTGCACGTTTTTGTACATTAATAATTCATTGTTTTATAAATTAGTCACTTGTGGATAGGCAGTATTGGGATTTAGAGCACTAGCAGATTAATAGATACCATTGATTGATTAGTATAGCCATTAAGCACTTTCCATCTGGACACTCTAGTTAGTGCTGTCCTGCCCCCCCCCCCTCCTCCATTCTGTTCCTCCCCCCCCCCCCTCTTCAGGGAATGGTGTGTAAATATATGTATTTTAATTAACTTTTTTAAAATGTATGTACAATCATAACTTGAGTGGTGCCATTCACTATAGGGTGTGGATTTAGGGAGTTTGGGAATCTCTGTTTTGGTTTTGGTATGTAGCAGTGCACATATGTGCCTCCACCCCTTGATTGTGCACACTCTCTTTTGTTCCTTGTTTACAGCCAGATAATACCTTATGGCTCTGACCACATCCAAAGCATGAAGAGTCCGTTCTTTGGAATTAGCCGATGCTGGACACAAGGAAGGTAAGACAACTTCCTCATTAAGGTGAAAGGGAGAAACGACCTTAGGCAAACAATCCGGCTTAAAACGAAAAACCACCTCATCTCTGTGCATCTTAAAATAGTGTGGTTTTATACACAGTGCGGCCAGCTCTGATACGCGACGTACTGAGGTGATCGCCACAAGAAAAATACAATTCTGTGATTACTCACCTGTAGAATTGGTATTATATGTATACAGCACGTCCTGTTCCAGAATATTCCTTACTCTTGGGTAATACATCCACAAGATGGCGCTAGACTGCAGAAAACAGCTTGTGGCTCCTCCCGGCCCTATATAAGTCAGGGACCTCCCACAAATTCCCCAGTATTGACAAGCAGTTAACAAGAAGCCGGGAGAACAATAACAGGAATTCAAAAATGAACATATGAACAATCACCATACAGAGGTAACTAAGAATAATGATAACAAGGGTGGGATGGAACAGGACATGCTGTATACATATAATACCAATTCTACAGGTGAGTAATCACAGAATTGTATTATTCTAAGTTTACAGCACGTCCTGTTCCAGAATATTCCTTACTCTTGGGACATCCAATAGCAGTGTCCGTAAGGTAGGGTGGGATCCCCAGAAATTAACAGCGGACAGTTTAAACCACTGCCGCCTGCAGAACTTTGCGACCAAAAGCAGCATCAGCTGAGGCCCTAACATCAAGCTTATAAAAAACTTAGAAAAAGTATGAACAGAAGACCAAGTAGCGGCCTTGCAAACTTGTTTAACAGAAGATTGGTGCTGAAAAGCCCAAGAGGCACCAATAGCACGAGTAGAATGAGCAGTTAGGCGGAAGGGAGGCTCCTACCCCTTATCAGAATAGGCCTGAACCACAGCCTGACGGATCCACTTGCTGATAGTGGACTAAACTGGAGCCAGACCCTTCTTAGGTCCAGACTGGAGCACAAAAAGAGCATCAGTCTTCCTGAAGGATTCAGTAGCCACCAAATAGAACTTCAGAGTCCTGACCACATCCAGAGAGTGTAAAACCCGCTACTTAGGGTTACTAGGATTAGGGCTAAGAGAAGGCAAAACAATGTCCTGATTGAGATGAAAAAGCAGACACAACCTTAGGCAGAAAATCTGGCTTAAAACGAAACACCACCTTGTCCTGGTGTTTCTCAAAGTAGGGAGGTTTGATGGAAAGCGCCGCCAACTCAGAAACATGCCTAACAGAAGTGATAGCCACCAAAAAGACTACCTTAAGCATCAAAATGGACAGAGGGGCCTCACGCAAAGGGAGACCCCTGCAAGGCAGATAAGACCAAGATCAAATCCCAGACTGGTAACATAGGCTTACGTAGAGGACACACGTGAGTAACCCCCTGAAAGAAAGTCTTGACCAGACGATGGTGAGCAAAGGATCTTTCGAAGAAAATGGCCAAAGCAGAAACATGACCTTTGAGGTTACTAAGTTGAAGACCCAAATCTAACCCATGTTGCAGAAATTCCAGAATCCTAGGGATAGAAAACACCCGACAGGGAAGCGACTAAGACTCACACCAGTCAACATAAGCATGCCATACCCTATAGTAGATGGACGACGAGGACTTCTTCCTAGCCCGCATCATGGTATTAACAACAGAGGCAGGCAGCCCCTTTTCCATCAAGATGGAGGTTTCAGCAGCCAGGCCGTTAAAGCCAGCGTTTGTAAATTAGGATGGCGTAGCTGCCCCTGAGTGAGCAGGTCGGGATCCTTGGGCAGGGCATACTGATCTACTGCCAACAGCACAACGTCTGCGAACCACACCCTTCTTGGCCAACAGGGGGCCACCAGAATGGTTGGCACCCCTTCCTGGGCAATCTTGCGCAGCACCCTGCCCAGCAGAGGAAATGAAGGGAACACAGAGGAGCTGAAAGCTCTTCCAAGACAATGCTAGTGCGTCCATGGCCAAGGCCAGAGGGTCCTGGGTCAGAGAGACAAAGACTGGAAGCTTGTGATTGTGACGGGACGCAAACAGATCCACATCTGGCTGAACCCAGCGGTGGCACAGGGAGCGAAACACCCTGCTGCTGAGGGACCATTCTCTCAGACGAGAAGTCCCCCTGCTGAGGGAGTCTGCCTCCAGATTCTCCACCCCCGGGATGTACACAGCCGAGATGCAGTATCAGGGACACTTCCTTGAGGGCCCTCTTGCTCCGGGTCCCTCCCTGATGATTGATGTAGGCAATCGCCGTCTGGTTGTCCGAGCGGACCTGAACCGCCCGACCCCGAAGGTGTGGAGTCAATTGGGTGAGAACCAACCTTATCGCCCTCAGCTCCAGAATGTTGATAGAGGTGTGGGCCTCCTGAGGGCCCCACTGACCCTGGAATATCAGGGATTTCCAGAAGCCCCCCAACCTGTTAGACTGGCATCTGTGGTGACTGTCTCCCAGCACAGGGCCAGAAAGGATCTGTCCACCAACAGGTTTCTTGATTCCAGCCACCACGAGAGAGACCGTCTGGCCAGAGGGGACAGAACCAACACCAGATCCAGGGACCCGATCCCATACCGACAAGAGGTGAAGTTGAAGAGGTCTCATGTGAAACTGAGCGTATAGAACCGCCTCGAAGCAAGACACCATCAGGCTCACCAGCTGCATCCCCTGCCAGATGGAGGGATGAGGGCAAGACATAAGAAGCCTGGCTTGGGCCTGAAGACTCCATCTTCTGCTGAGGGAGAAAAATCTTGACCCGAGATGTATCCAGAGTCATGCCCAGAAAGGACCTCACCATTGACGTTGACAGGAAAGACTTGGGGTGGTTGATCACCCAGCCGAAGGACTCCAGTGTGGACACCACCAGCTGAGTATCCAGCTCGGCCTGCTGGAACAACTGAGATGTGATGAGAATGTCGTCCCAAGTAAGAAAGGATGCGAATACCCTGAGATCTCAGCAGAGCCATTACGCCCGCCAGCTCCTTGGTGAATACCCTGGCAGCCGAGGTGATACCGAAAGGCAAGGCCACAAATTGGTAGTGCTGATCCTCCAGCGAACCTGAGGAATCGAATGCGAAAGTGTTTGAATCTGACAAATTTGTTGGGGCGCTTTAAATCCAGGATGGGTCTGATGGACCCATCTTTTTTGGGAACAGTGAAAAGATTGGAATAGTAGCCTGTCACACTCAGGTAACTCCAGCCCTCCAGGTAAGCCCTCAACCCCCAATCTCCGCAGCCAGCTTCACCTGTACGAGCCCCCGCTTGCCGGGACGCAGTACACGCCTGCCCGAGATCGGTTGCCCCCAGGACTTTAATGGCTCAAAGGATGGGAGCTTACTGGTTGGAGGTCTGGAGAACCATTAACGAAGAGCGGGATTAGAGTAAGTCCAATTGATGAAGCAGGAATTACTAGGAGGTCCAAAGATAAGCCAAAGGTCAACACCGGGTAAGCAGAGATCGCGATGGTACAGTTGGATGAGGCAGCTTGAGGTCGGGATACGAAGCAGGGGTCAAGGCTGGCAGTGGACAGGATGGTCGTGGATAGCAAAGGTCAGCAACAGAAGTCAATCAAAGGGAGTAGTCGGTTCAGGCAGAGGTCGGCAACGGAGGTCAATCAGAGAATGGTAGGTTCAAGCAGGGGTCGGCAACAAAGATCAATCAGAGAATAATTCAGAAGACAAACAAGGTACGACAAGGCTCTATCACAGGCACTGAGTAACTGACAAGGTAAAGCCTTTATAGGAACCAGATCTGATTGGAGATGGTGGAAGTTAGTGTGTGATTGGTGCTTTCAACAACTCTAAGCATAATTGGCTCCAACACTACCCGCAACCTCAGATGCCCCATCCAAGAGACACCCAAGTCGTATATCACGCCTTCAACAGTGAGATCTTTCCTGGGGATGACTCTAGACACTTAAGCACCCCTTAAATGGCAATAGCCGTAATAGCAGAGGCACAAACCGGACGCAGCGCCGTCCCCACACAGGCAAAGGCATGACAGGCCAGTTCAACATCAGCAGGAAAGGGATATCTCTTGTCCCAACTCTTTTCAAAGGTCCATTGTCTCTGTGGATGACGATTTTCACATCACGTCTCCACCACCCCCCCCCCCCCCTCGAGGTCTGCAGACGTAATTTTGCCTGTCCTTAGCTGCGTGTGCTGCTGGCTCCCTGCGGTCCGTGAGTAACCCCGGTGGGGTGTTTTTTTTTTTTCTCAGGATATTCCTTCTGCTGTATTCTTATTGGAATGTTTTGTTATGTCTTTCAGGCGGGTTCAAACTTCAGCACTGTGGTTTCTCCCGGCCATCTCCCCGCCATCTCCCCTCACTCATCTCCCACTTTCCTAAAACATCTTGCTGGGTCTGCCCCGCGTAAGGCTTCTGCTAAGAAGCGGCATTTATCTCCCGCTGCTTCCCTCTTTCCTGTAGAAGATGAGAGCCCTTACTCTCTCTCAGGTCCCTACCCCCTTGAGGAGGGGGAATTATTTTCTGATTCTGAGTCCTCTGAGGAACAACCTAAAATTTACGGTGGTACTGGGACTCCCTTTGGGGAAGACCCGTGGTCCCCTGATGACACTGACAGATTGCGGAGTCACATTTTTGAAGTGCTTTGTATTTCTCCCCCGGCAGTGGCTCCGCAGCAGCAGGGCGAGCTTTTTTCATACGGTTAAGCCACGCTGGGAGTTCCCTGAGCAGTCTCACTTTATTAATCTAGTGCTCAAGGAATGGGAAAGGCCTAGCAAGCTGCCAGGAGTAAGGGGAGCAAGAGTTGGGACAAGAGATATCCCTTTCCTGCTGATGTTGAACTGGCCTGTCATGCCTTTGCCTGTGTGGGGACGGCGCTGCGTCCGGTTTGTGCCTCTGCTATTACGGCTATTGCCATTTAAGGGGTGCTTAAGTGTCTAGAGTCATCCCCAGGAAAGATCTCACTGTTGAAGGCGTGATATACGACTTGGGGTAGTTGATCACCCAACCGAAGGCTTCCAGGGTTGACAGTACAGTCCAGGTGTCGCTCTCGGCTTCCTGAAGGGACCGAGCCTAGATCAGAAGGTCGTCTAGATAGGGTAATACACGAATACCCTGACTCCTCAGGATAGCCATGATGCCCGCTAGAACCTTGGTGCACACTCGGGGAGCTGAGGATATGCCGAAGGGAAGTGCCTCAAACTGGTAATGCTGATCCTTCAGTGCAAACCTCAAAAACTTTTGATGTCCCTGAAAAAATTGGGATGTGTAGATACACGTCCCCGATGTCCACCGTAGTCAAAGTCGCCGGGCCGAAGCGATCTCACCGCCGACCGCAATGTTTCCTTGCGGAAATGTCTGACCTTTATAAATTTGTTGAGACCCTTTAGGTCCAAGATCGGCCGCAGCGATCCATCCTTCTTGGGGACCGTGAACAGGTTGGAGTAAAACCCCTGACCCTGTTCCTGCCGGGGAACATGGCAAATCTCCCCTATCCACAGGAGGTGCTGAACAGCTGCTCTCAAATCCTGTGCTTTTAGCGGATTTGGGGATGTTCTTGAACATAGAAATTTTGTGGGTGGTCTGGCTTCCAGCTCTATCTTGTAACCCAAAGACACCACCTCCTGAATCCAACGATCCGAGACGTGACAGCTCCAGATTGGAGCAAACAGGAGAAGCCGTCCTCCCAACTGTATGGGTGAGGGCGCCCCCTCATGCCCGAGTAGGCTTGGCTGGGGGATTGGGCTTAGCTCGCCAGGCGGGGTTGGGCTAGCTGCGGGACCTACCTCTGCCCTGGCTATCTCGGGGGCACCGGAAAAAGAAGAACCTCTTCCTCCCCGAAAGGGCCGGTAAGAAGAGGAGTGCCGAAAGGGCCGAATAGGCTTTCTTCTCTGACGGAGCTTACCATCCTTGACCAGAAGGTCCAGTCGCTCCCCGAATAGCCGATCCCACAAAAAGGGCAAACTTGTGAGGGACTTTTTGGCGGCTGCATCGGCCGACCACTGCTTCAACCACAGCGAACGGCGTAATGTTACAAGCAAGGCCGAAATTCTGGCACCGAGCCTGACCACATCATCCATGGTAGTAACAAAGCCGATGAAATCCAAACAGGTCTTGAGTTCCTTAAACTCCTCCGCCACTTGCGAGATTTAGCCTTAGCCACAATTACCGTGGCACACGCAGGCCATAAGAAGTAACCAACAAAGGTAAAAGCATGGCAAGCCAACTGATCCATGCGTTTGTCTGCAGGATCACGTAAAGAAGCATTGTCAGGTGATGGCATAACCGTGGTGTTGGACAGACCTGAAACCGGAGGGTCCACCTCGGGAGGATGAGACCACAACCGAATCAACTCGGCAGGGAAAGGATACTGCCTATCCAGGCCGTTAGGAACAGACGGTAGCTTGTTGGGCCTCTCCCATTTCTTAAGTATCATATTAGAAAAGTGCGGCTGCTCAGGAAAAACCCGCCGCTGTCTTTCAGGCCGAAACAAATCACCCTTTTTCCTCTTAGCCATTCTGGGAGGAACAATGTGCAAGGTATCAAAAACAGAAGTAAACTTTCCGTATGACCCGGAAGGAAGGAATCCTCATCCGAGGAGAAACCAGAGATGTTGTCGTGTCCGACGGAGAGCAACTCAGCCACTGAGAGTGGGTCATCTGGCGACTCACCTTCCTCCGCAGAGCCCAAAGAATCATAAAAATCATCATCCGAGTAAACCGGCTCCAAATGCCGCTTTTTACTCAAGCCCTTTTTAGCGGCTGCCAACGAGATCTGTTTCTCAAGGCTAGCCAGCCTGTGCGCAAAATCAGCGTGTGTCCCCTTGCTGGCTCCCCCTGCACTAGGGGCTAACTGCAGCAGCGGAGGATCCGGAGAGGCTGGCGGTAACGCAGGACTAGGGTCAGGAGCGACCACCCGCTTATGGTCCAAAACAATGCCTCTGGCGCAAGTTGAACAAATTGTGCTATATCCGCCCAGGGGATTCTGTCTGCACAAGGGGCAGTGCCTGTCTTGGCCCAGTGGGGTGCCTGGATCACTGTCCCCTGACGCCTCCATTATGGTGATTTTGAATAAAAATATTCGTTAGACCAGACCTTCACCATGATTTATTGAAAAGCCCAAACCCTTATAAAATGATTCCCAGCATCTAAAATTAATACATTTTAAGTTTTTAGTCACTTACTTTATACATATTCTTTTCCCCACTGAGCTGCAACTATGTTCAGGACTTTAGGATACGGGCGCCGCCATCTTGACTCAGAAGCATCACACTTACTGAGGAGAGGAGAGTGGGATAAAGTACAGGGGGACGGGTTATAGTTGCACTTTGCTCAGACAGAGCAGAGCTGAGGTCAGGAAAAGGTCAGCAATCCCAGAATGCAGAGCAGCACAGTCAGAAGGCACTTCCTGTTTGCAGGCTGCCTGATGTCCCATGAGCCGCCATCTTGGATGTTTAAAGGCTCATAACATGCAGTAGATGCAGGTAGGAGGATTTTTAATGTGAGCAATCTGTATGTACAGGGTGTGGGAAACATAAGATAGACTCTTATTCAGGGTGAAGGTCCGCTTTAAGGCTAATAGACACTAATGGCCTAAACCTAGTAGCAGATCCCTCTTTTTAACAATGGGGACCGGGAGAAACCACAACCCTCAACCTTCAGCCCACAGTCTAAAATCAAAAAGAGAAAATACAGTAATTACGAAATGACCCATAATGTCAACACATAAACAAATCATAGCAATAAGCATCTATCAACTTTTTCCCCCTAAAAGAAGACTGTAATAAGAGGGACTCATGACCGCCCTGATCAGCGCTACAGTGAAGAAAGGAGCAGCCAAACAAGTGGGATACGCCACCGAGGCAGCTAGTTGAGCCACAGCAAACTCAGCAGCGCTCGTTTCCAGCAGCATCCGACTGGGGGAGCGACGGCCAGCCTGTGCGCCGTTGCCTGTGACTCCGCCCTACCCCCACCCCCCGGCGCCTCACAGATCGCGGACTGGTAGCGGCGCGATCTGTGCACTGCCTGCCATCGCAACCCCACCCCCGACCCGCGAGGAGCCCGCAGGGCCCGCGCCCGGGACCGCCCACGGTGAAGGAGCGAGGAAGGTAAGCTGTGGGAGGAGCGGCAGCGGACCGCTTCTCGCCATAGCGTGCTATGGCGATGGAGCTTTCCACCGCTCCCCAGTAAGTAGCACCAATCACGCACACAGACAAAACACAATAAAGTATGTGAGAGAAGGAAGCGCATATAAAAAAAAAAATGTATAAGTGGTTTCCCAGCAGGCTCACCATAAAATGCCTGTGGCCAACCTGCTTTTTTGTAATAAAGCCTGCGGCCCAGAGCCATGTGCTCTGCCAAAATGCCCCAGACCCCGGCGATTCACCCTACCATACACGGATCCCTGGTAATCAGCCAAAGCTGGGAGGCGAGGATGGGTCAGAGGAGATCCGAGGAAATAGGGTCCTGCAGCCGGCCGACAGGATAGGTGGCCCCGCTCTGCTGCTAAAGTCTGAGAGCATGTAAGCGATCCTGTGCAGTCAAATGCTGGGTTGAGAGGCAGCTGCCTTTATAGGGGGCCGGGAGGAGCTACATCTCTGATCTTGCAGTCAGCGCCCCCTAGGGGCGAACTCCCAATCGTGAGGACTTCTGGACGGGCTGGAATAGATTGGAAAGAAAAGTCAAATTCATAGGTTTTGTTCTGTGTTAATACAGTGAAGCATGAGTGGACCTTCCTCCAAATTTAAGGCAAAACACCAAGGCTCAAAACAGGAAGTCAAGCTCGAAACAGGCCATGTCGCTCTCCTGGGAAGGGATTAGACTATTTTGATGCCCTCATGAGGGTAAAGTAATTTGCCTTTTCACAAAAGCAGCCAGAAAAACAGAGCCCCTCCGGGGAGGCGCACAATATCTGTGTGTCAGAGGAAGCGTTTGTCCTTGGAAGCGGTGTGAGCAGTGTAGGCAGGCAGCTTCCGCACCACGTCATTCCCAAGCCTGACAGACAAAGGCTGGTAGATCTCCCTTCTCCGTCCTAGATACAAGCAATTCATCACAGGTTGCCCCCTTTGCCAAACCTTCCAGCCCTACTATGCCAGGAGACGGAGGCTCTGCACCCCCCTCCCCCATCCTGCAACCACAACTTTCCCACGCTGCGGGGTGAGACATGACAAACCGCCTAGTGCAAAGCTTCACCTAGTTCTGAATTCACATACAGCAGGGACAACAGTCTAACGCCCTCTATAAGGAGTTTCCACACTAATCGGCCTGCTTAGAAAAATTTAAAGGGAAAAAAAGTAATACCAATCTAAAAGGCCAAAAAGGAAACTCTCTTCCACAGATCTAGTTTAAAGGTTTTGGTCCTTTCTCCGGGGCCCCCGCTGTGTGAAACCCCCCGGATCACCTCTTATCGGTCCCACGGCACATCTAAGAGCAGCGGCTCTGACGGCCGCACCCTCCTGCCCGCACCAGCTATTTGTTAATGAAGGAGGCTCTCTTAGACACGCCATAGGACCAGGAAGAGGTGAGCTGGGTTTGGGCAATCTGAGGGGTTTCACGCAGCAGGGCACCCCCTGATCTTTGCCCCTTTCCCTCAAGGGCACCCGGCAGATGACTCCCAATTCCAGATGGCCTTGGACAGCAAGGGACAGACCCTGAGCTGACAGGGGGTTTTGAGCTAACCGGGATCTGATGAATCTTGGGGGCGGCCAGGCTGCAAACTCTATCTTGCAACCGGAGGACGCTAGCTCCTGAATCCACCGGTCTGAGACATGACGCCTCCAGACATGAGCAAAGAGCCGAAGCCGTGCCCCCACCTGCATCGGTAAGGGCGCCCCTTCATGCCTGAGGGGGCTTGGGGGGGATTTAGGCTTGGGACCCCAGGAGGGGCCAGGGCGGCCACGTCCTCTGCCCCAAAATTCTCCGCGGGCTCCAGCAAAGGAAGTTCTCCGTCCAATTCTGGAACCACAGAAGGAAGGAAGAAAGGCACCTGAACCCCGAAAAGACCGGGGCTGCCTTCTATGCTGAGGTAACTTGCCTCCCTGAGCAAACAAGTCCAGACGTTCACCAAAGAGACGCAGCCCCTTGAAGGGAAAACCAGTGAGAGCCTTATTAGCAGCCAGACCGAGCGGCGTATCGCCACCAACAGGGCAGAAGTCCTACCACACATTCTAATAGTATCATTCAAGGCAGAGAGAACATATGCAACAAATTCCTCACAACGCAGAAGAGCTCTATACTCTTCACTACCTGCATCATCAGGGGCCCCATCTAAGAGACTCCTGAGCAGGCTTTTAATAGCAACAGCCGTAATGGCAGAGGCACAGACCGGACGCAGCGCGGTCCCCACACAGGCAAAGGCATGGCAAGCCAGCTGATCTATGCGCCTGTCCTCCCCATCCCTCAGTGTAGTAGTCAGGGGAATGCATGACGGATGTGATGGACAACCCCAGAGCTGGTGCATCCACCTTGGGAGGACATGACCATCGTTTAACCCTCTCAGCGGGAAAGGGATACCTCTTATCCCAACTCTTTGGCACCCCGGGAAGTCGGCTAGGCCATTCCCACTCTTTGAGCACCAGATTATTAAAGTGAGTTTGTTCAGGAAACTCCAAGCGTGGTTTAACAGTATGAAACAGCTCCCCCTGCTGCCGCGGAGCCACGGCAGGAGGAGAGATACAGAGTACTTCAAAAATGTGAGCTAAAAGCCTGTCAGTATCATCTGAAGCCCAGGGGCCAGACCCAGAATCGGCACCATAAACCTTAGGCTGATCCTCAGATGATTCTGAATCAGAAAATAATTCCCCCTCTTCCAGGGGGGTATAACCGGTAACGTCAAAAATTCCTCAGCCTCCATAGGAAAGAGAGTAACACCAGGTGATAAATGCCGCTTCTTAGCAGAAGCCTTACGCGGGCCACAGCCAGCAATATGTCTCTCAATGCTGGCCACCCGTGCAGCCAAATCAGGTTGAGACTCCCCACTGGTATGCACCTCACTAGGAGTCAGATGTAAGCGTGGGAGGGTAGGCGAAGCCAGAGGGGGCGCAGGCCCAACCACTGGTAACCCAGACTGCAGCGCAAGCGTCTGCTGGGCGCAGGGTACACACCCTGACATCATCACTTATAGGGGATACCCCACACGCCACACACAGCCGGGCTTGTCCCGAAGGAACCCCAAGCACATTATCCTGAGAAGCCTCCATATGGTGATTAGTGTGGCACAACTGGCCAATTGGGAATGATGCTAATAAAGCTACCCGGGACGCCCCAATAGCCCGCTAGGGAAGTGGGAGACAACGGATCACAAAAGCCCTCCAATAAGGAGTTAACGCTAAATAGAGGGGATAGGGCCGGGAGAAACCACAAAAAGTTTGACCCGCCTGCAAGACATAAAGCAAAGATCCCATAAGCATAATACAATTAAGGTACAAAGAAAATCCAGCCCGCATGGGGCACTTACGGACCGCGATAGGGAGATGGCAGACACGCAGCACAGGAGCTCCAAAATGGCGCCCACATATACCCCGAAGAGCGCGAAAACGTGCCCCCGTGACAAGGCCAGCCAATGACGGCGCAGCAGCACCTGAGGCGATGCAGCCGCCATCCGCGGAGCGAAGTACAAGCGCGGCGGCGATAATAAAAAACCCAGTATCACAACATAAATATACAAGTTAACGCATACACCCTAACCCCCCCCCCCCCAGATCTACCCAGGGAGAGCGAAGGGGAAGCAGCGGCCGGCCTAAGAGGAGCCTAACTGAGGGGACAGGGGGCAAACGGCAAACGGCCACGGGAGGGACATCCCATAAGGCTCACCTCGGCCTGTACCGCCTACCATTTGGTGGGGGACTGCGGTTGGAGCAGCGCTCCTTAGCACCTGACAGCGGTGCTGCCTACCATCACCCGACCAGCGTAGCCTAAGATGGGAGCCAGTGAAAAGGAACGGGTGGGAATAGTCCTACAGGGCCGCAGGCTAATAAGCCCCGCTCACCTGCGAGTAGAAAGAGCCATTTTCTAGTCATCGCAGCCCAGACTGTAGAGAAGAACTGGGGAATATTACCCAAGAGTAAGGAATATATTCTGGAACAGGACGTGCTGTATACAGATTATCAGTGTCCTCAGGGTACCATAAATCCTCTCCGGACACCGACCCAGGGTCACTATCGCAACCCTCCTGCTGGTTCCCAGAGGAGTCAGAATCCTGGTAAAGTCCCCCCATCTCAAAGGGGTGACAGCCACCAAACTCATCAATCCCCACATACACCTTAGCAAGGGAGGAGGGCCTGGGATCCAGGTGCCGCTTCTTGCCAGAGGCCTTCTTAGGAACAGGCCTGGCAAGCTGCCTCTCAATGTTAGTCACCAGCAGAGCCAAATCAGAATGAGACTCCCTGCTAATAGTGCCCTCACAGGGGCCTAGTTGCAGGAGCGGGGGAGTAGGGGAAGCAGAGGGAGGCGCAGAGCTGGGAAGCGAAGCAGACAAACCAGCTTGTAGCGCAATGACAATGTCAGCACACGGCATTCGCACACCGTGACACTGTTAATCACAGGGGATACCCACACATGGAACATAGCCGGGCTTGCCCCGCAGGGCCCCCAAGCACGCTATCCCCTGAAGCCTCTATATGGTGATTAACACAGGCGCAATAGACTAGCAGAGGGTAAAGGCTTAAGACAGAAGCCACCCGGGATGCCCTCCCACAGGATGCCCCCAGAATTCTATTTTGTGAAGGGGGGAGTGAGGGGGAGGAAGGAGTAAGCCAGGAGAGCCACAACCCAATGGTATCCCGCCTGAAAGACATAAGTAAAAATACACATGAGCATCCCTCAGCAAATGAGAATCCCAGGGTCAATAACCCCCCCCCCCCCCCCAAGGGGGACTCACTGACCAAAGACACCGCGGGGTCACTCAGGCACAAACTTCCTGTTGTGGGTCACTGGAATGCATCCCATGGCAAACCCCTACAACAGGGTGACAAACAGAAAGATGGGGAAGCAAGACCTTTTCCATAGCCCGGGCTTTGTATCATTAGAGGGCATTACAGCAAACTTCCTGTTGTGGGTGACTGATATGGATCTGATGGCAAATCCCTACAACAGGGTGTGGTAAAGTGTATAGAAAAGTGGTCAATGGGGTCTATTTTTTCCATAAATTGTTTAGGCAGGCACGATCCATGCCGGGATATCAGAGATCCAATCCACATCCTGGGTCCTCTACGGGTTTTTCCCCTACTCACAGGTCTTCCCAGGTGATGAGACTAATTGAAGGAAGCCCTAAAAAAGGAATTTCTGAGGCTTTCAGAGTGGAGTTGATGGGGCTGGGATGAGGAGCCCGTGTCTTGCTGCTCCCAATACTGCCAGTGGTGAATTGCAGCCAAAGGACTTTATGTTTTATCTGTACTTGGAACCTGTAAATTAACAGCCTGGACTTGTATGCCCCGAAAGAGGACCTGTTATATCAAGTTGGTGAGGTAACTGCTTGCTGTACTGCATTGTGTGCTGCATCATACTCTAAAGATAAGAGATGTTGCCTGTTGGACTTTATTTTCAATAAATTGCTTATTATTTGAATAAGAACTGTCTTCCAAGTGTAGGAAAGTGCTGATTTACCACAAAGTTTCTCTGAACATTGCATGTCTCCTGGAAATCATAGAGCACACCCTCCTTAAACCGGACCTTCAGCGTGATTTAATGAAAAGCCCAAACTCTTAAACGGTTCTCCAGCATCTAAAATTAATATATTTTACGTTTTTAGTCACTAACTTTTTATTCTTTCCCTCCACTGGGCTGCAACTCTGTTCAGGCGCCGCCGTCTTGACTCAGAAGCATCACACTTACTGAGGAGAGGAGAGTGGGATAAGGTACAGGGGGGCGGGTTATAGCTGTGCTTTGCTCAGACAGAGCAGAGCTGGGGTCAGGTAACGGTCAGCAGTCCCAGAATGCAGAGCAGCACACTCAGGAGGCACTTCCTGTTTGCAGGCTGCCTGAGAAGATGGCGGCTTCCATAAGCCGCCATCTTGAATGTTTAAAGGCTTATAACATGCAGTAGATGCAGGTAGGATGATTTTTAATGTGAGCAATCTGTATGTACAGGGTGTGGGAAACATATAAGATAGACTCTTATTCAGAGTGAAGGTCCGCTTTAACCAGTGACAGTATACTTCCTGCCCCTGCTAGCTTGGATTTGCAGCCCTGTGCTGGACTATAAGTAGAGAACATACTTCCTGCATCCTGGGACAGACCTGAGCACACGGCTTGCTGTCAGAAGCTGTGCTGCTGTTTCTTGTATCCAGAGCCTCACATTGGCATCTGGATCATTCCACTGACCATCAGACTGTTCACCTGCCAGTTCAGCTGACTGTGCCTAGAGGAGATCGTCTGTAGCTATTTTGGAACTCCTTTACTCCCAGCTTGCTGACCTGCATGTACTGTGTATCCAGTAGAGAAGCTTCACCTGTCTGATAGACTTCTACGCGTCAAGAGTGGATCAGCTATCAAGATCAGGGGCCCCTGCAGCTTTCATCCTGCGCAGACTCTTTCTCTTGGAGGTATTTGGGCTATAGAGTAACTATATACCCGGGTATATGTGCACGGACTGAAGCTAGGCCTCTCATTATTGCATTATATATATATTACACTGTTTATGCTGCATTTCTCTTGTGCCTTTACCGTTTGCTATATAAAGTTCATAGTATTATATTCAGCTGTGCCAGTGATTGCTTTAAGAGATTGCTGGGAGCAGTAGTCCCTCTGCTCTCATTGTATGGTTTTGTTGAGACTTGATTTCCCAGAAAGGTTCCCCGACAGTTACAGGGGCCCTATTCTGGGTGGAGGCACTGCCACACAGAACATTTATCCCACTCCTCCACTAAGCGAAGTCTCAGCCTAATATTGTTACCAACAGGTCAGCGCCATAGCCTGTCTTGAGTGGGGCATTTATCATCACCCCCCCCCCCCCCCCCCCCAAAACAGTGCTACATTTGGAGGCACTTTGGCTGAGATCGAAGTGGGTTTAATAGATATGGAAAATCCATACAATCTAGGGGGATATCCTCAAGTTGCCCCTGGCTGGATGCACTCAACCCCCCGCACCATCACAAACTTAAGTAAAAAAGGAAGAGCCAATGTCAGGTAGTTATTGATATAGTGATATAGGCAACCTGATAGAAGTGCTAGCACAGGGACTACAGGCTGCACATTATAAGAAGCTGAAGGTGTTCTCTGGTAATGTCCCTGTGCCACAAGGAGAAGAAAGTTTTGAAGTATGGAAAGAGCACACTCTTCAGAGCTTCAGAGAGTGGTCCTGCACAGAAGAGAGCAAGCGTCAGAGGGTTAGTGAAAGTTTACGGTCACCAGCTGCAGAATTAATCCGCCTGTACCGGGACACCCATGAGGAAGCTACTGCAGTGGACTATGTACAAGTATTGTCTGACCACTTTGAGCCATACTATGATCTAGAGCAGATGGTTGCTAATTATTGAATGTCCCGTCAATAGGAGGGAGAAGATGTTTCCACCTTTATTAACAGATTGCAGTTACTTCTATCACATCTGGTGTATCATAAGGCTATATCCCCCTCTTCAGTGGACTCTGAGATCCTGCCAGCTAGTGAGAGGCTTGTTCCCCATCACCCTCTCGCATAAATTTTAAAAATACAATTCTGTGAAATACCCACCTGTAGAATTGATATTATTTGTATACAGTACGTCCTACTTCAGATATAATACTTACACTTGGGTTATCCTCCGCCAGATGGCGCTGCACTGCAGAGACATGCAAAACAGGCTCCTCCCGGCCCCTCAAATACCCGGGGACCTCCCACGAATCCCCAGCATTGAAAAGCAGTGAACAAGAAGCCAGGAGAATTAAACCACCCAAAACAACTGGTAATGATAACAATGATAACAATCACCATACAGGGGATCCAGAATAATGCAAAAACCAGGGTGGGGTGGAGCAGGACGTACTGTATACAAATAATATCAATTCTACAGGTGAGTATTTCACAGAATTGTATTATTCTTAGTATACAGTACGTCCTGCTCCAGATATAATACTTACACTTGGGACATCCAATAGCAGTGTCCATAAAGTAGGGTGGGATCCCCCAACAAAAGGTGACAGCAGACAGTTTAAACCACTGCCGCCTGCAAAACCTTGTGGTCAAAAACAGCATCAGCTGAGGCCCTAACATTAACCTTGTGAAACTTCGAAAAGGTATGAACAGAAGACCAAGTAGCGGCCTTGCAAACTTGTTCAACAGAAGCCTGGTGCTGGAAGGCCCAAGAGGCACCAATAGCACGAGTAGAATGAGCAGTAAGACGGAAGGGAGGACAGGTCCCCTTAGCAGAATAGGCGTGAATCACAGCCCGACTAATCCATTTGCTAATAGTAGACTTGGCCGGAGCCAAACCCTTCCTAGGACCACAAAAAGGGACCACAAAAAGAGCATCAGTCTTCCTGAAAGCCGCAGTGACTACCACGTAATACTTCACACACCTGAACACATCCAAAGAATGCAGAACCCTTTCCTGAGCGTTGCTAGGATTAGGACACAATGAAGGAAGAACAATATCTTGATTCAAATGAAAAGCAGACACCACCTTTGGCAGAAAGTCTGGCTTAAAGCGGAACACCACCTTGTCCTGGTGTCTCTCATAGTATGGGGGCTGAATAGACAAAGTCGCCAGCTCAGACACACGCCTGCCCGAAGTAATAGCCACCAGAAAGACAACCTTGAGGGTAAGTACAGCCAGAGCAGCATCCTGAATAGGCTCAAAGGGAGCACCTTGCAAAGCAGACAAAACCAAGTTCAAGCCCCAAACAGGGACCGTAGGCTTACGTGGGGGACGCACATGAGTGACCCCCTGAAAGAAGGTCTTAACCAAGGGATGCTGAGCAAAAGACTTCTAAAAGAAGACGGACAGAGCAGAAACCTGACCCTTCAGAGTACTGAGTTTTAGACCCAACTCCAATCCATGCTGTAAAAACTCCAGAACCCTAGGGACTAAGAACTCCCTACAGGGAAGAGACCTAGACTCCTAGACACCAATCAATGTAGGAACGCCATACCCTATAATAGATGGCAGAGGAAGTTTTCTTCCTAGCCTGTACCATGGTATCCACCACCGAGGCAGACAAGCCTTTCCCCATCAAGATGGAGGTTTCAGCAGCCAGGCCGTCAAAGCCAGAGTTTGTAAACTGGGATGGCGTAAGGAGCCCTGAGTGAGCAGATCTGGCGCCTCTGGCAAGACGTACAGGTCTACTGCCATTTGTAACACTCGTCTGCGAACCACACTCTTCTTGGCCACCTTGGGGCCACCAGAATCACTGGCACCCTTTCCAGGGCAATCTTGCGCAGAACCCTGCCCAGCAAGGGGAACGGGGAAAGACATACAGGAGCCGAAATTCCTTCCATGACATTGACAGAGCATCCGTGGCCAAGGCCAGAGGATCCTGAGACAGGGAGACAAAGGCCGGGAGCTTGTGATTGTGACGGGATGCAAACACATCCACATCCGGAAAGATTCTCTACCCCCCGGGATATAAACAGCCGAAATGCATTGAACATTGGCCTCCGCCCATGTCAGAATCCGCGACACTTCCTGGTGGGCACCCTTGCTCCGGGTCCCTCCCTGATGGTTGATGCAGGCAACCGCCGTCCTGTTGTCTGAGCGCACCTGTACAGACAGTCCCTGCAGGTGATCGGTCAATTGCTCCAGTACCAACCTGACCGCCCGGAGTTGCAGAATGTTGATGGGCAAATGGGCCTCATGAGGGCCCCACCTCCCCTGGAACCTCAGGGACTTCCAGAATCCCCCCCAACCTGAAAGACTGGCATCCGTGGTGACCGTCTCCCAGGAGGGGGCCAGAAAGGACCTGCCCTTTAGCAAGTTCTTGTGGTCCAGCCACCACGAGAGGGACCTCCTGACCGATTGGGGGGGGGAATCACACAAACCCCGTCCAAAGACGCGGGGTCCTTGTCCCATACTGATAGAAGGTGAAGCTGCAGAGGCCTCAAATGGAACTGAGCAAAGGGCACCGCCTCGAAGCTCACCACCATCAGGCCCACCAGCTGCATTCCCTGCCTGAGGGAGGGCTGGGGGCACGAGAGCAGGAACCGCACCTGCACAGTCAGAGCTTCCACCTTCTGTTGGGGAAGGAATATTCGTGACTGAACCGTATCCAGAATCATCCCCAGGAATGGGGACAGAGAGGACTTGGGATGACTGATCACCCAGCCGAAGGACTACAAGGTGGACACCACCAGTTGAGTGTCCAGCTCCGCCTGTTGTAGAGACCGTGAGGGGATGAGGATGTCGTCCAGGTAGGGCAGCATTCGAATGCCCCCTGACCTTATCAAAGACATCACCCCCACCAGCACCTTGGTGAACACTCTGGGGGCTGAAGTGAGGCCAAACGGTAGGGCCACAAATTGGTAATGTTGATCTTTCAACGCGAATCTGAGAAACCTTTGATGTCCCGGGAACACAGGGATGTGAAAGTAAGCATCTTTGATGTCCACAGACGTCATAAAATCCCCTGGGCGCAGAGAGCCAACGGCCGAGCGCAGAGTTTCCATGCGAAAGCGCTTGTTCTTGACAAATTTGTTAAGGATCTTTAAATCCAGAATGGGCCTGACTGACCCATCTCTTTTGGGCACTGTGAAAAGGTTGGAGTAGAACCCCTCCCCCAATTCTATCAAGGGGACCCTGCAAATAACTCCCAGATCCAGAAGTCCTTGCACTGCCTGCATCAGGACCTGAGCTGTTCCCAGGTCCTGGGGGATCCGGGACCTGATGAATCTTGAGGGGGGCCGCACAGCAAACTATCTTGTAGCCGGAGGTAACTACCTCCTGAATCCACCGGTCTGAGACTTGGCACCTCCAGACGTGCGCAAAGTGCTGTAGCCGTCCCCCCACCCTGGCGGGCGAGGGCGCCCCCTCATGCCTGAGGGGTCTTGGGAGGGGGTTTGGGTTTGGTCCCCCAGGAGGAACCAGGACGTTGCCCCCTGCTCCTATGTCAGGAATCTGTGCGAGCCCCCACGAAGGACACCCCTTTTCCCTGCTTAGCGCCTCTGTAGGGGGCTGAAAGGGGGCCCTGGCTACGAAAGGGCCGAGGCTGCCGCCTGCGCTGTGGTAACTTGCCTCCTTTAGCAAAAAGGTCTAGGCAGTCCCCAAACAGGCGCAGCCCCTTAAATGGAAGCCCAGTAAGGGCCCTCTTAGCAGCATTGTCGGCAGCCCACTGGCGCAGCCATACCACGCGGCGTGTCGCCACCGCCAAGGCGGACGATCTGGCACACATCCTAATAGCATCATCCGATGCAGACAGGATAAAGTTCACAAACACATCACAGTTAGACAACTCGTCTGGGCCGTCAAGTGCATTCCTGACCATGGTCCTGAGCGCCACAGCAGTAATGGCCAAAGCGCAGACCGGGCGCAGCGCCGCCCCTCCAAATGCAAAGGCATGGCACGCCAATTGGTCAATGCGCCGGTCCTCAGAATCCCGCAGCGTAGTAGTGTCAGGGGAGTGCATAATAGAGGTGTTAAGACAGCCCTAGAATAGGAGCATCGACCTTGGGATGCGATGACTAGCACTTGACCATATCAGCAGGAAATGGATACTTCCTGTCCAAACTCTTAGGGATCCCTGGGAAGTCTACTGGGATGTTCCCACTCCTTAAACACAAGGTTATTGAAATGGGTTTGCTCTGGAAATTCCAATCGAGCCTTAGCAGTATGAAATAGCTCACCCCTTTGCCTGGGAGCCGCAATAGGGGGAGAGATGGACAAAACCTCAAAAATCTGAACCAGCAGTTTATCAGTATCATCCGGGGTGCAGTGATCAGAACCAGAATCGTCATGACCCCTAGACTTCTCATCAGAAGACCCTGAGTCAGAGAACAGCTCCCCTTTGTCCGAAGGGGCATGGCCATATAGATGTGAAAACTCATCAGACTCCGTAGGGAAAGGAGCAGAGTCAGGGATTATGTGCCGTTTTTTTGCGGTGGCCTTGCACGCTAGAGTATTAGCAAGCAATTTTTCAACACTGGCCAGTCTAGTAGCCACATCAGGATGAGAATCCCCGCTTGTATTGAGGGTTAGACTCAGGCTTGGGGGGGTAGGTGAAGTGAGGCGAGGTGCAGGCCCAGCCACAGGAGGGGCGGGAAGTACCATTAGCGCCTGCTGTGCACAAGGGACGCAGACCGTGCATTGTCACCGCTGATAGGCGAGACCCCACAAGCTACACACAGCCGGGCTTGTCCCGAGGGAACCCCGTTCACAATATCCTGGGATGCCTCCATATGGTGATTAATCGGCACAATAGGCCAGTAGGGATTGACGCTATAAGCTACCCTGGATGCCCCAAAGACCCGCAGGAAAGTGGGAGTAATTATACTAGGTCCAACTGGCAATTACACCGGGCCGGGAGCCACTGGATTCGACCGTCTGAAAGACATAATGGGAATAGGGATGTCAGAGCCATGCGCAGTAAGCAAGAATGATGAAAATCGCCCGCAAGGGCACTTACAGACCAAGGGAGGAGGAGGACCGTTACCGCGCGCGTGCGATGAGCATCTGAATGGCGCCAAGCGAACCTCGAAGGGCGGGCCAGAGCGGGCTGTGACGCGGAGCACGCCAAGTCAGGTACCCGCCCCCCCCCCCCGAAGAGCGCGAAGCTCTGAGACAGTAGTCAGACGCCGCAGCCGATATACAATAAAAAGCAAACAGTGCGGCTCTGACACCAGGTATACAAGTCAAGGACAATACTAAGGCCATAAACGTGTAACTCAATACACTAAGACCACCACACACACACACACACACACACACACCCCCTTTCTTTCCCCCCGAGCTACGGGGGAAACGAGGGAGGATGGCGACCCTTTGCACAGGGTCCACCGCTACACGGGGTATGGGGCAATAATGCGGGAGGGGTATCCACTAGAGGCTCACCATCAGCCTAAACCGCCTACCTTTTGGTGGGGGACTGCGGTGGAGCATGGCTCCATAAGCACGCATGGTGCTGTCTACCTTCACCCGACCAGAGCAGCCCAGGCTGGGAGGCACATCACGAAGAGGACGGGTGGGAATAGTCCAACAGGGCCGCAGGCTTTAATAGCCCCGCTCACCTGCGAGAGAGTGATACTTCATGTCTTCGCAGTCGGCACTGCAGAGAAATCTGGGGATTTGTGGGAGGTCCCTGGGTATTTGAAGGGCCAGGAGGAGCCTGTTTTGCATGTCTCTGCAGTGCAGCGCCATCTGGCGGATGATATCCCAAGTGTAAGTATTATATCTGGAGCAGGACATACTGTATACTAAGAATAATGATGTTATTAAACCAAGCACTTCCCCTTCCTGAATTAATGACTATAGTGAAGCAACAAGAAGCTAATGTGCAGTTCAGTATTCAGAAAAGTAAAAGGACCCCCTCCAACCGGACACAAAGAGAGCCTATCGAATCATATAGACCTAAACCATCAGATGTGAAACCGGCCACATCATGGCGGGGGAGGAACTCTAGGAGTTGTGCACGGTGTGGTCAGATTGGGCATTCCACTAAACAGTGTCCGGAGGAGTGTGAGGAAATAGTGCAAGGTGTGGCCTTTCCTGTGCAGAAGCCCAGGCACAGCAGGAAGCCAAAATCAAGAGGACCTCTCCTAGGTTCAAAATCTATTGTTAAAGTCATTATTAATGGTCATTCCACCCCAGCTCTATTTGATACAGGGTCTCAAGTCACCTTAATCTACCGTTCATTTTACAAGAAGTATCTGAGGAACATACCCCTCCAGTTCACCGGGCAGATGGAGTTATGGGGTCTGAACTCTGAATCATATCCCGTAGATGGAAGCTTGCATGTGGTTGTGACTATTCCCGGGTTAGCCGACAAGGGTGTTCCTGCTATGGAGATTACAGCTCTAGTTTGCCCTGACACCGGTGACTCCCATGCAGCCCCAGTGATTTTGGGCACGAATTGTAAAGCAGTGTACAACGCTTTCCAGAAGTTTCTTGAAGGAGATGGGGGTTACACCTTCTGATGAAGATGACATGCCGCCCAATCTCAAAGAGCTCTGTTATGTACTTTCTGTTGGTTACCGGCATGGGATGGTATATCACATCGGTGAGCATCCAGTGGAGATTCCACCAGGGGGAGAGAGAGTCCTTAGAGTGGCCTCCCGCATTGCCTCTGAACTAATTGGAGATGGGAGTTACGTCCTCATGGAAACCCCTGAAGAAATGATTACTAAGAAGGGCTGGATGATTATTCCTGAAAGAAAGGATTGGAGGACCCAAGTGGCATTATCTACGGTGGTGACTGTCAAAAATTGCTCTCCCCACCCAGTCATAATCAGCCATCATCAAGATGTAGCCCATGTAGAGCCTGTGCTTGGTGTCAACTCCTATGCTGAAGTGTGTCAGGTTGAAGTTAAAGAGAATTAGTCTACTCTCAAGTTTGATTTGAGCGATCCAAATCTACCAGAAACCTGGAACCAGAAATTGACAAAGCAGCTATCAAGCATACCTGAAGTGTTCTCTACAGATGACATGGATGTCGGCTGCGCCAAGAGTGCTCAACACACCTTCCATCTAACTGATGCTACACCGTTTCGAGAGCGGCCCCGACGGATAGCCCCAAAAGACGTTGATGAATTGAGACAGACCCTACACCAGATGAAAGATCAAGGGATTATTGTGGACAGCAAGAGCCCCTATGCTTCGCCCATTGTGGTGGTGAGGAAAAAGTGTGGATCGATCCGTCTATGTGTAGACTATCGGACTCTGAATAGGAGAACCATACCTGATCAGTATACCTTGCCCAGGATTGAAGAGGCTCTGGAGGCTTTGAATGGAAACTGTTGGTTCACTGTATCAGATCTGCGATCTGGGTACTACCAAGTTCCCATGGCACCTGAAGATCAGGAGAAGGCGGCATTTATATGTCCCTTGGGTTTCTTTCAGTTCACTCGCATGCCACAAGGTATCAGAGGAGCCCCAGCAACATTCCAAAGATTGATGGAGCGAGTGTTGGGTGATCTAGTGCCCCGAGAATGTCTTGTGTATCTCGATGACATTATTGTGTTCGGGTCTACTTTAGAAGAATGGCTCATGAGAGTACTTAATCGCCTGCGAGACGAAGGGCTGAAGCTGTCAGCGGACAAGTGCAAGTTCTTCTGGTCATCAGTTACCTATGTAGGTCACATCGTTTCTGCTGAAGGAGTCGCCACCGACCCCGCCAAAGTTGAAGCAGTGGTGAACTGGCCCCAACCTCAGAATATCACAGAGCTACGTTCTTTCCTTGGCTTTTGTGGATACTACAGCCGGTTTGTGGAAGGTTATTCCAGCATAGCCAAACCTCTACATGACCTGCTGAAGAGTGATGTAAGTGCTTCAGAGAAGCAAAAGACGACTTCCAAAGCTCCTTTTGGGGACCGGTGGACTCCTGCATGTCAAGAGGCTTTCACTCAGTTGAAGAAAAAGGTGACAGACGCACCCGTGCTAGCGTACGCTGATGCACAGAAGCCATATGTGCTCCATGTGGATGCAAGCTTTGAAGGATTGGGTGGAGTGTTACACCAGGAATATCCATCAGACCTTCGACCTGTCGCTTTCATCAGCCGAAGCCTCACCCTGAGCGAACGCAACTATCCAGTTCATAAGTTGGAGTTTCTAGCACTCAAATGGGCTGTCGTTGATAAGCTGCATGATTACCTGTATGGGGTTCCCTTTGAAGTAAGAACAGACAACAACCCCTTGACCTATGTTCTAACTACAGCTAAGCTAGATGCCACAGGACATCGCTGGTTGGCAGCTTTATCCAACTATCAGTTCACCCTGAAGTATAAACCAGGCCCAAAGAACATTGGAGCAGATGCCCTGTCAAGGCAGCCAGGATTGACTCCTGCTACTGAAGAGACTGAATGGGAAGAAGTCCCTGGTCCTGGCATTAGAGCCCTATGTGCCATGACTGCAGTAACTGAAGATCAAGTGGATTTCTCTGAGATGCGACTGGCTGTGCCAGACATGTTCGCCTATGCTGCTGCACTGGGGTCATTTGAGAACTTTGAGTTCCATACCCCCAAAGCAGATGATTAGAAGTCAGAAGGCTGACCCGGAAATTGGACATCTATACCAAGCAGTACATGCCAAAGACCCTACACTGTTGAAAAAGTATTTACTCAATGAGTGTGGTCAGTTCTTAAGAGATTGGGAGAAGTTTGAGATAGACAAAGGCCTACTCTATCGTGTGGTTTTGTATCATGATCATCCCGGAAGGAGTCAACTGGTCCTTCCCTATTGTTTCCAGAGAATGGTCTTCAGAAGTCTACATGATTATCATGGTCACCTGGGACCAGAGAAAACATGGCCTGGTGCAAGATCGATTCTACTGGCCAAAGATGAGAGATACTGTGACCAGTTTATGCAGGCAATGTCTCAGATGTCTACAGAGGAAAGCTTTGAGAACTCGAGCTGCCCCAATGGAACACTTACAGAGTTCGGCCCCATGAATTTGGTCTGTATGACTCAAGAGGGATTGGAAATGTATTAGTAGTGACCGACCACTTTACTCGCTACGCTCAAGCTTTCCCCACTAAGGATCAAAGAGCAGTTAGTGTCACTCGAGTGCTCTGGGAGAAGTATTTCATCCATTATGGTCTACCTCCGACTGCATTCAGACCAAGGCAGAGACTTCAAGAGCAAGTTAATCAAAGAATTACTTCAGCTATTGAACATTCAGAAAAGTCGGACTATGCCTTATCACCCAGAGGGTGATGCTCTTCCTGAGAGATTCAACCGGACCTTGCTTGATATGCTGGGTACTCTGGAAGTGCAAGACAAGCAGTCCTGGAGTCGCAAGGTTGAAGCTATGGTACATGCCTACAATAGCACTAGACACGAGAGTACAGGATTTTCACCCTACTTTTTGATGTTTGGAAGAGAGCCTAGATTGCCCATTGATATCCTCCTAGTAGTTTCAACTGATGGAGTTAGTCATCAGAACCATTATCAATATGTGGCTCGTCTGAAAGATTCCCTCGAATCAGCGTATCGCCTTGCTGAAGAAAATACAGCTAAAGTAAATTCTGGAAATAAGAGGCGCTTTGATCTCCGTGTGAGATAGAGACTTGAAACCAGGGGACCAAGTCCTGCTGCGAAACCTAGGAGCATCTGGAAAACAAACTGGCTGACCGCTGGAGAAAAGAGACTTTAACTGTAGTGGACAAGCTGCCTGGGATCCCAGTATACAAAATAAAGGGACCAGAAGCTAGAATAAAGACCTGGTATCGAAACCACTTGCTGCCTATCCCTCAAATCAAAAATGACAATGGCTCAGAATATTTTGCAGTGAGTGATCCACCTCAGCCTCAGGCAGATTCCACTTCTGATCTGCCAGATACTAATGAGAGTGATTGGACTGCAGTTCCTGAAGTCACTAGCCCAACTGCTCCTGCCCCTTCAAGAGAGTTGTTGAGCCCTAGCTCCCCAGAGTTTGTGCCTCAGTCAGTGACTACCCCCAGGCAGGAGCCTAATCCTGCTACAGAACCAGCACCATCCCTGCCCATGACTCACAGTCCTAGTTCAGGGCCTGAAAACACCAGATTACCTCAGTGGGGAGCACGAAGAGGGGAGAGTTAGACATGCTTCACCCATTTTTACCTATGATAATTTGGGGGATCCCAGGTTTATCAGTCAGCCACAGCTGTATCATGCTTGGGTAGGTGCAGTTTCCAATTTAGATAATATGTTGCCTGTTTTTGCTACTCCTGGCATGTATTACTACTGACTCGTTTCTTGCAGCAATCCATTGTAATGGAGAGAGGACAACGTTGTTTCTTGTTTATTAATGTTGACTTTAATCATAGTTTCTCTTTGACGGGACAAAAAGATTTCACCAAGGGGAGTATGTAGGGAAGTGCTGATTTACCACAAAGTTTCTCTGAACATTGCATGTCTCCTGGAAATCATAGAGCACTCCCTCCTTAACCAGTGACAGTATACTTCCTGCCCCTGCTAGCTTGGATTTTCAGCCCTGTGCTGGACTATAAGTAGAGAACATACTTCCTGCATCCTGGGACAGACCTGAGCACACGGCTTGCTGTCAGAAGCTGTGCTGCTGCTTCTTGTATCCAGAGCCTCACATTGGCATCTGGATCCTTCCACTGACCAGCAGACTGTTCACCTGCCAGTTCAGCTGACTGTGCCTAGAGGAGATAGTCTGTAGCTGTTTTGGAACTCCTCCTTTACTCCCAGCTTGCTGACTGCATGTAAAGTGTATCCAGTAGAGAAGCTTCACCTGTCTGATCGACTTCTACGCGTCAAGAGTGGATCAGCTATCAAGATCAGGGGCCCCTGCAGCTTTCATCCTGCGTAGACTCTTTCTCTTGGAGGTATTTGGGCTATAGAGTAACTATATACCCGGGTATATGTGCACGGACTGAAGCTAGGCCTCTCATTATTGCATTATATATATATATATATATATATATATATATATATATATATATATATATATATTACACTGTTTATGCTGTATTTCTCTTGTGCCTTTACCGTTTGCTATATAAAGTTTATAGTATTATATTCAGCTGTACCAGTGATTGCTTTAAGAGATTGCTGGGAGCACTAGTCCCTCTGCTCTCATGGTATGGTTTTGTTGAGACTTGATCTATTTCCCAGAAAGGTTCCCCGACAGTTACAAGGGCCCTATTCTGGGTGGAGGCACTGCCACATAGAACATTTATCCCACTCTTCCACTAAGCGAAGGCTCAGCCTAATTTTGTTACCAACAGGTCAGCGCCATAGCCTGTCTTGAGTGGGGCGTTTATCATCACCCCCCCCCCCCAAAACAGTGCTACACAAGTCATTGCGGTTGGCCCCAGATCCTGACAAGAGTAATAAACAGACTGGGAAGCCAGACCTTTTCCATAGCCCTGTCTTTGTATCATTAGAGGGCATTACAGCAAACTTCCTGTTGTGGGTGACTGGAATGCATACGATGGCAAACCCCTACAACAGGGTGATAAACGGAAAGATGGGGAAGCCAGACCTTCACCTAACAAAACTTCTACTTTTCTGAAGTCACGCTGGCCAAAACAAACACATAGGGACAGTTTGGGAGAAATTTGATTGCGGCAAGTAGTGACCCCATGAGTAAACATTCCAGCCTGGACTTTGCACCATGACGCCTCTGTCTCTGGCTACTTATTGGGGGGACGTGGAAAAAAACAAAGCAAAAGATAAATAGTTTGTGCAGACGGACCATACTGCACAGATGTACGGAGAGACTGCTGTTGCGGTATGAAGAGACCTGCCAGAGAGCACGCTTGGTCAGACAAAACAAGAGAGTTACCTTAAATGACCCCCGCGCGCGGCAACCCGGGAATGCCTTTCCCTGATATTTGGTGGGCGGGGCCTCAGCTTATTTCATTCTTGGTTGCGAGAGAAAAAAAAAGTTTTACAGAGATGTACGAGACTTCCAGTTTCATTCTAAATTCATGTTACTATGATGCAGGTTACTCAGATGCAGGTAGGTGTGAGGTCATCAAAACATCCTACACTGGATTGGGGAGGAGACCCCCCCACATACAGAGCCCTATCTGAGGCTTACTATCCTACAGCAATGTATTGGATGGCTAAGGTTATATGATTATAGCTGCAAACCGAGTAGAGGCTTACATTAGCCTTAGTGGTATAACAATGTGATGGGGTCCTAGTGCAAACATTAAATGGGGGCCTTTCACGGCTCAAACTATATACTTTTTTCTGTCTTAACTGAACTATAAACAGCTAGACAAAGTCTGAAACAGCAGAGACACAAAGCTTCATTTATCTAAATGAGGCCAAGTGAGAACAAATGTGATAAATAACGTGAAGGGGCAACAACGATGGGGCCCCCCTTGACCTTCTGGGCCCCGGTGTGGTCGCAACCTCACAAGTTACTCCCCTGATTAACCTGCTTTCTGCTTACGTCATAATGCTCATTAGGGGCTTACCTCACCTCATTCCATTCAGCTTTTGCTTTGCTGAGTGGCAAGCAAAGCTGAACGACCCCACGCCAGGCTTTTATGAATGGCTGGAACAGGTACACGCAGATCGAAGTGAGCGACTTTTCTAAATGCATAGTACAGAAAGAAGTGAGCGGGGGGGAAGGGGGTTGCAGAATCAGTGGAAAGGTGAGTTTTTCAGGCGATCTCGGTGGTTTCACACATCAGTGCAAAATCCGTCATTTTGGGACGCGCTTAGCCATAGATTGCCTGCGCACAAGTGGGAATTCTTCCTCCACATTTCACCCATCCATGACAAACACAAACCAGTGAACCACAACAGTCAACCACACTAGGAGACAATGAGTGCACACAAGCCCAAACAAAGGCACCCAGGGAGCAATTGGGGGGGGGGGGGGAGGGTTAGCCTTGCTCAAGAACACTTCAGTCATGTTACATGGCCGGGAGCCGAACCGGACCTTTAGCATCATTTAATGAAAAGCCCAAACCCATAAAAAACTATTCCCCAGCATCTAAAATTAATATTTTTCAAGTTTTTAGTCATCTAAAATTAATATTTTTCAAGTTTTTAGTCACTCGCTTATTCTTTCCCCCACTGGGTTGCAACTCTGTTCAGGACTCTAGGATATGGGTGCCGCCATCTTGCCTCAGATGCATCCCATACCAAGGAGAGGATAAGGGTGGGGAGTGCAGGGGCAGGTTATAGCTGTGCTTTGCACAGACAGAGCGGAGCTGGGTTCAGGGAAAGGACCGCAATCCCAGAATGCAGAGCGGCACAGTCAGAAGACACTTCCTGTTTGCAGGCTGCCTGATGCTCCATGAGCCGCCAACTTGGATGTTTAAAGGCTCATAACATGCAGTAGATGCAGGTAGGATGATTTTTAATGTGAGCAATCTGTATATACAGTGTGTGGGGAAACATATAAGATAGGCTCTTATTCAGGGTGAAGGCCCACTTTAACTCCCCCTGCCATCAACCTACTACGTACTTGGCACTGAAAGGTAACAAAGATAATCTTACATGCTCCTTGAGTGAAAATTGGCCACCAGCAGACACATGGTCCGGACTCTATTGGCGACCAAAAGCAGTGCAAACCACGAGGCCACCGACAGCCAATCACAGGGACGCATTTTATATTAGGCCGATGGCGGTGTATGTGTGGGGGGCATCACCGAATCGATGTGCAGGCACTAGCAATCATTTGTTGACCCCCTAAAGCTGTGGTCCCAAACCTCTCCTACAAGGCCCACATCCATCACAATGATCACGCACAAAGATAAGCGGTTACTCCAAAATTAGCAGCCCTCTGGACCCAATGACGCCCATTGCTTTCCTGCGGGGGGGGGGGGGGGATTCCAAAAACGTAAGGCTCCTTAAAGGGAAAGTCCACTTTCGAAACTACCCTACTTAACGTGCCACTTCCTTTGCGGCCTGTGGGTAGGCAAGATTGGGACAAAATGATGGAAAGGGCCCCTGGCACTCTAACCCAATCGCCTCAAGGAGACTAAGCCCAGCAATAAAAAAAAAAACTTTACCTTTTTACAGCCCAACTGCCAACTTATTTTTTATTGCCCAGTGGGAGGGGTTGGTTAACTTTATTTGGGGCTCCTGCAGACCGGGGGGGTTACATTTACATTACTTAGCAAGGTTCAATTGAGCACCAACAGAGTCGCTCTAAAAAGTAGATATTAACAGATTAACAGTAAAACACTTTCTTGCTTCAAAGCCAATGACCCACTTACATCGGTAACATTAGTAATCGACCCTGACCCCACCCCACCCCCTATTTCAGGGTACTTAGTTGCAACTGCTAGTCACTAGGGCAGGGGTACTTGACCACTTCTTGTAAAGGTCCATTTAAAAAGGTATCCGGTGAGATGTCAAGGTCCAGGCAGAGGGCTGTTGCAGACCCACCCCGCTCCAAAAATCCTATTGGGCTACCTACAGAACCTACACGCAAAGCTGGGAGGCTGCGAAATGGATGGGCAAAACAGGGAGGACAGGAATAGATGGGACATAGAGACTGGACTGGATGGGATAGATGGGGCTGAGCTGGGTGGGGGGAAAGGATTGGATGGGGCAAAGAGAGAGAAAGTTTGTGTGTACCTTGCAATGCCATTTCCTATTCGTGCAGTACTTTATATTGCAATGCTAGGTGCCGGGGAGCCATGACACTGGCAGGGAGACTAAGCACTACGTCACAGATCAAAGGGGCAACTCTGAGCACAGCAACACAGAAGCAACTGAGTGCAGGGCTGTCAGGGCAGGGGTCCGGAAATCTGATACTGAGGTCCGCATTCGGACCCCGGGCCGCCAGTTGAGTATAGCTGCACTAGGGGGTACTTGGCATATAAAGTGTTGAGAGCTGCTGCTATAGAGGGAGTTCTGTCACCAGAGTTTTGGTCCATTGCCAAGATAACAATAGGTGATCCTGATGGTTTTGCAAAGCAGGGCATCCCAAATTGGGGGGGGGGGGGCACCCTGCCCAGTCATCCTTTAAATCAAGCCAGGTCCAGGGTTTTGATCCATTCCTGAAGTATAGGCGTTCTCAGAGGTTACACAAAGCAAGGCATCCCAAATCAGGGGGCAAGCTATATCCCTGTCCTGGCATAATTTCGATTGAGGTAGGTCACCAGGGCTTTGGTCCATTCCTGAAGTAAGTATAGGCGTTCTCAGAGGTTACACAAAGCAAGGCATCCCAAATCAGGGGGCAAGCTAGAACTCTGTCCTGGCGTCCCATAGACTGAGCTAGGTCACTAGGGCTTTGGTCCATTCCTGAGTATAGGCGATCTTTGGGGTTTCAAAGAGCAGGGCATCCCAAATCGAGGGCAAGCTATAACCCGGCACTGGCATCATTTAGAACAGGGGTACTCAACCACCCAGGTCCATTTAAAGGCATCCGGTGAGAGGTGAAGGTCCGGGCAGAGGGGTGTGGATAGTTAGAAATCAGCACATAGAGAGTGGGGCAGAGCGGGGGGGGGGGGGGGGGGACAGGAATGTATGAGGATAGGATGGATGGGGCTGAGCTGGGGCCGGGGGAAAAGATTGGATGGGGTAAAGAGAAAGAGAAACAAAGTTTGTATGTACCTTGCAATGTCACTTCCCACCCCCATGCAGTACTTCATAATGCAATGCCAGGTGCCAGGGAGCCATGACACTGGCAGGGAGACTAAGCACTACATCGCCAATCAAGGGGGCAGCTGAGGGTGGTGCAACACAGCAGCAACTCAGTGCAGGGCTGTCAGCGCAGGGGTCCGGAAATCTGGCACCGAGGTCCGCATTTGGACCCCGGTCCACCAGTTGAGTATCCCCGATTTAGAAGGAGCTAGCAGGCCCAAGGTTTTGGCTTATTGCCGAGGTAAGACTAGGCCATCTCGGGGGCTTCAAACAGCAGGGCATCCGAAATTGTGGGGGTATAACTCTCCCCTGAAGCCTACCAGGGTTATGATCCACTTTACAATAGACTAAAACCTCTGTTTTTCACTATCCGGGTATGTCCCCCAAGGGAACCCCGGTTTGGGATGCTCTGATGTGTGAAACCCTGCCTTTCACCCAGGAAACTCACCCGTCCCAGGTCCAATGATGCATGTGCGTCCTCTGGTCCAATCATCTTCACCAGCCACGCATATTAAGCAGCTGGAGAAGCTGAATGTAAATACCCAGCCACACACATCGGCATAGAGCTGCATCACTTGACCCAGGCAAAGGGTGATGCAAGCAATGCTGGCCGCGCACGCTCTGCGGGCAACTCGGGATGCCCCGGTGACAGGGAATCAATCTGAGACTCCAGGGTCGGTTTTGATCCACTTTAATAAGCAGAATTCCATGCAACACTGCAGTGTGAGTTTCCTGTCCCAAGCCTGAACCCAGCACTTAGACCGATGGATTAGGGTCCACTTTACTTCTCTGTAAAGAAGAAAAGTGCAGGGTCAGAGAAACCCCATGTTCACTCTGAGGTGTATTTTCTAGTTACCAGAAAAACCCGCCTCCTCCCCCCTGCTTACCCAACATTAAAACTAGGGCATAGGTCAGGTCTCCTCCTGTAGCACCGCAAGGGTTAGCTTCTATGGAAAAATAAAAACCGGCGCCGATTGGGCGGCGGGCTGCACGTGACTGCGAACTAAATTTATCTGCCGACCCCGGTGGCCACCTGTTGCGGCGGAGGCACATATTTCCAGCATGCGGTAAGGCGTTCCTGTGTGGAGGAGAGGAAGAAGACGGGGGGATGTATCCCTCCGCCAGTACTGGCAAAACTCAATGTGTGGGGGTGAAAAAAAAAAGGGCGGCCACACCGAGCGCTGGCTGCAGTGACGAGGAACTGCTGCAGATCATTAAACGCTCGTTTATCACCGTCTCTCGCCAGGCAACACAATGCAGGAGAGAGAGAAGGGGGACGGCGCCCGCCAAACCCGCGCGCGCTCAGCTCCCCCCCAGCAACAGCGCCTCATTAGCATAGCCTGCCGCTCCGGCGCCGCGCGCTCATTGGCCGGCCTCCGGGAAGCCGCGCGCCAATCGCGGCCGCCCTATGCAAATCGACTTTGCTGGCAGTTGCCAGGGCAGAGCGCTTTTCCCCGGCCGCCCAATAGGAAAACAAACAATAAACAAGCGCTGAGAATGGAGCGTGGTCACATTTTCCAGTTGCCGTTAACGCTTTAGAGGGGGGATGGTGGTGGTGGCGGCGGGAGGCCCGGGGCTAGGGTCACCCGCTGCTCGCTATAGGGACACATGCTGGCTGGCCTCATGTGTGGTGATGCAGCCCGAGTTCCCGCAATGCACCGGGGCAACTTCCCTGTGCACTGCCAGGCCCGGCTGCGGCAAGTTCAGGAAAAGTGGAGCGGTTGACAAGGTCAGCCAATGGGATTGCTGGTTTTGCTAAAAGGCTGCCACCTGATTGGTTTGCTTTGGGTGACAGCTTCACCTTAGGTTACCTAAACTATAACCTAACCCACCTTCTCATACTATCCAGGCTTTATGGTTATAGGGGCAACCCAAATTGCCCCCCCCTCCCCCAAAGCGGAACAAAACCCGGGAATTTGACTTTCTTTCCAACGGACTCTCGTCCAATGAGAGCCGCCCCCTGTGACTAAAGGGCATCTCTCATTGATATAAAAGGCAAATTGCTCTAATTGGACAAATATATATATAGATTTCTATGATGTAGCTATCTATGAATAAGGACCGGGTGGCATCTGAAACGCGTAAGAACTGCATCATATAAGACAGCTGTCAGGGTCCAGTAACATCTTTTTATGCATCTGTTATATTTTTTAAAAAGACTTCAATAAATAGTAATTTTAAGGAGTGCTGACCCTTGAACTGTTTTTCTGGATGCACTTGGGATGCCCGGGTCATGCACCACATATATATGAATCAGAGTGCATTTTCCTCTTTGCTAATTGGACAAGAGTCTGTGCATGCACCATTGGAGTGGGGAAAGGTGAGTTTTTATGGGCACCCTGGATGGTTCTCCCACTTAAAGAGGAACAACAGACCTCACTTTGACTTTTCCGGGTTTTGTTTCTCAATGCAGCAGCATCCTGACCTGGGATGCCCTGCTGTGTGTATTTCTCTCCCCATGCCCTCACCTTCCTGTCGCTCCCACAGAGCAGACCCGGTTGAGGCCGAGCGTGTAGATTTTAGAATTAGCACGCTCCCTTTCACTTGACCCCGCTACCGGCCGGCTACATTCCCCCACTCGCCAACCTCCTTGTGGCGTGCCCGTGCCGCTCATTCAGAAAGGCCGGGCGTGGGCACGGCTGGAACTGTGAGGGCTCTGGGAGAAAGTAAGTAAATCTGGGCTTCCGGCCCAGGAGTGGATGTCCAAAGGAGTGGAACTCTAACAGCCCTGGTGTCTTTTAGAATTCAGGGCCTCCAATGTTCCTCTTTAAAGCAGAACAGGGACCCAACATGGCCAGCCTTGGAATCCAAACTGGGATGAAATTAGGTTCAGCCAGCGACTCAGATTGTACGAGAGCCTGCGGAAGCGCAGAGGGACTGCAGAAAATACCATTTTGTGAGTACTCACCTGTAAAATGGGTATTACGAGTATGTCACACACCCCGCTTCCAACATTCATGACACTTGGGAAACCGGCCTGTAGAGGGCAATCTTGCAGAGATGACATGGAAAAAAGGAGCCCCTCCTGGTCCATAAGT
The DNA here is from genome assembly GCA_027917425.1 of Gastrophryne carolinensis. Classification (NCBI taxonomy): domain Eukaryota; kingdom Metazoa; phylum Chordata; class Amphibia; order Anura; family Microhylidae; genus Gastrophryne; species Gastrophryne carolinensis. The sequence goes on along the minus strand of CM051236.1, from coordinate 493,296,970 downwards.
ACCCGGGACCTCCCACTATTCCCCAGTCTTTTAAAAAAGCAGTGAGAAAACCAGGAAGAGCAAATTATATAGTGAATTGAAAATAATAAAAAACACCATATAAAGGACCCCAGAACAAAAAAGGGCGGGGGAAGCGGGGTGTGTGACATACTCGTAATACCCATTTTACAGGCGAGTACTCAAAATGGTAGTATTCCTAGTATGTCACACACCCCGCTTCCAACATTCATGACACTTGGGATATCCAATAGCAGTGTTCATAATGGGCAGGGATCCAACAAGGCAAAAATGCATAACTTAAATTACTGCAGCTTGCAGGACTTTGTGACCAAAAGCAGCATCTGCTGAGGCCCGCACATCAACCTTGTAAAACTTAGAAAAAGTATGCACCGAAGACCAAGTAGCAGCCTTGCAAACTTGTTCAACAGACGCCTGGTGCTGAAAAGCCCAAGAAGCCCCAACAGCACAAGTAGAATGAGCAGTAACACGAAAAGGGGGAACCTTCCCCTTAGCAGAATAGGCCCCAACAATGGCCTGACGAAACCATTTACTGATGGAAGATTTGGCGGGTGCCAACCCCTTCCTAGGCCCAGAGGGCACAACAAAAAAGGCATCTGTCTTACGGAAAGCAGAAGTAGTATCCAAGTAATACTTAACACAACGAACAACATCCAAAGAATGTAAAACCCTTTCCTTGTTATTACTAGGATTAGGGCACAATGAAGGAAGAACTATATCCTGATTTAGGTGGAAGGCAGACACCACCTTAGGAAGAAAATCTGGTTTAAAACTGAAAACCACCTTATCCTGATGCCTTTCGAAGTAAGGGGCCTGGATAGACAGGGCCGCCAATTCAGAAACCCGACGGACAGAGGTAATAGCAACCAAGAAATCAACCTTCTGATTAAGAATATGAAGAGGAACATCCTACAATGGCTCGAAAGGAGCAGCCTGCATGACAGAAAGCCCCAAGATACCAAACTGGAAGTAGGAGCTTTCTAGGAGGCTGCACATGCGTGACCCCCTGGAAAAAAATCTTAACCAAAGGATGAAGAGCAAAAGATCTTTGAAAGAAAATAGCCAAAGCAGAAACCTGCCCCTTCAAAGTACTAATCTGGAAACACAAATCCAGACCATGTTGCAGAAACTCCAAAATCCTAGGGATAGAAAATACCCTACAGGGCAAGACCCTAGACTCACACCAATCAATATAGGACCTCCAAGTCCTGTAGTAAACAACAGAGGAAGACTTTTTCCTAGCTCTAACAAGAGTCTGAATGACCTTGATAAAGTGGCCTGTGAGCGGGGGGCCACAAAACGCGTTGGGGGATCGTTACTGGACCTGGGCATTCCTGGGGAACACTTTAGAGTTATACACTCAGGTGATGTGTGTTTCTTCAATTGGTTTGTTGTATTTGATATTTTTAATTGGTTTGTTTCTTCCTTCTTGCCACATTTTGTATGAACAATGTTATATTTGCACAGATTAGCACTTATGCACTTTATGGATGGTTTTTATTAACACTTGGGTTAGATTGGGATGCCCTTGGAAATGTACGGTCTAGTTTTATATGTTTTTTAATCGTTTGTCATGTAGTAATTTTTTGTGGGTAACTATTAATAAATTATTTATGAATTCATGATGTATACTTAGTTTATTCATTGATTCACTGTGGAGGAGGTGCGTTGGTTTGGCGCTATACTTGGTGAATTGCTGGCTTCACCACTATAATATTCTAATTGTAATTCTGGTCAGAATTAGTCTCCCACCACCGCACGGCCACAGGAAGTAAAAGTTTAAATTTAATTTTGATATTGTGGTGCGGAATCTACATATATATTTCAGTTTAAGAGTCTGAATAACCGCGTCAGAAAGACCTTCCTCTTTTAAAATGGAAATTTCAGCAGCCACGCCGTCAAAGCCAGCGTTGGTAAATTGGGGTAACAAAGTTGACCTTGGGTGATGACATCTGGAAGAAGAGGCAGATGCAACTGATCCTCTGCTAGCCTTGTGATGTCTGCGAACCACAGACGTCTTGGCCATCTTGGAGCCACCAGAATTGCGGCACCCCTTCCAGAACTAGCTTGCACACCAATTTGCTTATCATGGAGAATGGGGGAAACAGATACAGAAACCCCAGATCCTTCCAGGCCAGAGACATGGCATCCGCTGCCACTGCCAGACGATCCTGGGATAGAGACACAAAAGCTGGAAGCTTGTGGTTGTGACGAGAAGCAAACAGGTCCAACCGTGGAGTCCCCCACTTGTGACAAAGAAACTGAAAGACCCTGGGATTGAGAGACCACTCTCCCCGGCAAGCGCATGCTCTGCTCAGGGAGTCTGCCTCCACATTCTCTATCCCCGGAATGTAAACTGCTGATATGCAAGGAACATTGGAGGATCAGAGATACTTCCCGGAGGTCACCCCAACTGCGAGTCTCTCCTTGGTGATTGATGTATGCAACTGCTGTTCGGTTGTCTGACCAAATCTGAACCGGCAGCCCCCGCAAAAGATGAGTCAGTCGGAGCAGAACAAGCCGAATGGCCCGAAGCTCCAATAAATTGATTGGGCAGTGAGCCTCCTGAGGCCCCCACAACCCCTGGAACCGATGCTTCCTCCAGATGCCCCCCCAACCCATAAGGCTGGCATCCGTAGTAACCAACTCCCAACAGGGGGTCAGAAATGACTTGCCGTTTCTGAGATTGCTCGAAGCCAGCCACCACTGAAGGGACCGCAGAACACGGGGAGACAACAAACGAATCAACGATTCAATGACAGAGGACACTTGTCCCACTTCGCCAAGAGAAAGCTGAAGCGTCCTCATATGAAACTGAGCAAACGGGGCCACTTCGAATGTGGCCACCATCAGCCCCACTAGCCTCATCCCCAAGTGGATAGGCTGATGAGGATTGGGCAAGAACAGACGAATTAAATCTTGAATCAGAAAAATTTTGGACTGAGGAAGAAATAACCTGGCCTGAAGGGTATTCAGAAATAAGCCCAGAAAGGGAATCTCCCTTACAGGATAAAATAGGATTTGGCATGGTTTTTCACCCAACCGAACCTCTCTAGTGTAGCCACCATGGTCCTGGTGTCCAATTCCACCTGATTGAAGGACGAGGCGGAGATGAGAAGGTCGTCCAAGAATGGCACAATGCGAATGCCCTGGAGCCTGAGAATAGCCATTACTCCTGCCAAAACCTTGGTAAATACTCTTGGGGCTGAGGTGAGACCGAATGGAAGGGCCGTAAACTGAAAGTGCTGGTCTTCCACTGTGAATCTGAGGAACCTCTGGTGAGCGGAACAAATAGGGATGTGCAGATAAGCATCCTTGATGTCGATGGAAGTCAAAGTCCCCTTGACGGAGAGCGTCGATCGTTGATCTTAACGACTCCATGCGGAACCTTCTGAAGCGAATAAATTGATTTAGTCGTCTCAGATCTAGAATAGGCCGAACAGAGACGTCTTTTTTGGGAACCGTAAATAGGTTGGAGTAAAACCCCAGACCCCTTTCCGCAAGAGGAACCAGGCGAATAACATCCATGTTTAAGAGATTCGCAACAGCTGCCCGGAGCCCCAGCGCGATAACCGGATCCGCGGGCATCCGAGACCTGAAAAATCTGGGCGGAGGCCGGAACTCAAATTCCAGCTTGTACCCGGAGGACACAACCTCCAGAATCCATCTGTCTGATACCTCTTTGAGCCAAGCCTGGAAAAAGAACCGCAGCCGTCCCCCCACCCGCACGGGTGAAGACGCCTCGTCATTGCTGGGCAGGCTTGGAAGCGGCCTTAAGCTTTGATCCAATTCTGACTTGAACGGCCACCTCCTCTGCCTCTGTTCCATGCAGTCCCCCTTGGGGCTGAAAAGGCCGATCCTCTGCCTGCTCTGGAACCACGAAAGGAAGGGTTAAAAGAGCCCGATCCCCGAAAGGAACGACGTTGCTTCTTACGCTGAGGCAATTTGCCTCCTTTAATGACAGAATCCAATTGCTCACCAAAGAGGCGCAATCCCCCAAAGGGGAGTGCTGTGACTTCTTAGCCACCGTGTCAGCCGCCCATTGGCGTAGCCATATAGACTGCCGTATAGCAACTAGTAAAGCGGAAGTTCTGCTACACATGGCCATGGTATCAACCGAAGGAGAAAGTACAAAAGACACAAATAAATCACATCGCTTAAGAGCGGCATACTCATCAGAGGCTGGATCAAGCCCTGAGGTATTTAATAGGTCTTTAATAACAGACCTAATAGCGACTGCCATAAGTGCCGAGGCACCCACAGGTCAGGCAGGCCATTTGATCAATACGTTTGTCCTCCCCATCCTTAAGGTTAGTAGATTCCGGAGAATGCAAAACAGAGGAATTGGAACTGAGCACAGGTGCATCCACCACAGGGGGGGATGACCAACGCTTAACAGTGTCTTAGGCTGGGATAAGAAATATCCCTTTCCTTCAAAGGAATGCCAGGAAGCCGCGCAGGCTTCTCCCATTCCTTAAGAATGATCTCTTCAAAATGTTTTTGATCTGGAAATTCTAAACGAGGCTTGGAGGCCACAAAGAATTCCCCCCTTCTAAGGAGGGACTGCTTCTGGAAGATCGATTGCCAAAACCTCAGACAATTGAGCAAGAGCTTTAGGGGTGTCAAAAATCTCCCCTTCACCTTGTTCAGCGACAATACCCACACATTCCTGAACATCAGAAACATCAGTTTCCTCAAAGAATTCTCCTTCTCTAAACGGAGAACAATCTGACCAATCAAGACGCTCGCTACAATCAAGCTCATTTGCCTCAACAGCAGGAGCTAAATGTTTTCTTTTAGCTGAGGCCTTCTTGGCCACAGAGCTAGACATTAATTTTTCAATGTGAGCCAATCTGGCACATACATCAGAAAGCGACTCTCCACCCATGACAATATCACTGGGGGTATGAACAAGACAAGGTGGTGTGGGAGAAGGAGGCCGGAGCCCCAGACCCTGAGGCTTGGGCCTCTGAATGCTGTATTATAATCAATTGAGCACAAGCTACACAAAAATGTGTTATCCCCAACAAGGGATGCCCCACATCGCAAACACTGCCGAGTCTGTCCCAAAGGAACTGAGAGCCCAGTATCCTGAGATGCCTCCATATGGTGTTTCTTAAAATACTTAATTTTTTTTATAGTCGCCAAGTATATGGGATTTAAGCCGAAGCTACCCGGGATGCCCCTTAATAGTCCCTAAATGGGAGGATTTAACAAGGACCAGGAGAAACCCCTATTAAAGAGTTCCCACCTGGAAGACATAATAAAAATATACAATAAGCCTTATGCATATAAAAAAGACTTCCTTTAGCACAGCTAAAGGGTACTCAAAATGACCACGACAGCCCTGCGACCAACGACCTGCAAAAGCCCAGCAGAAGCACCAGCGCAGCAGCCAGAACCAGCGGAGAGACCAGCGCCAGAACAGGAACAAACATGCCAGTAACAAACAGCATGTGAAACCGGAAGAGAGAGCTTGAAATCCGGCGCCGCCGAGAGGCCCCGCCCCACAAGGAATGCTCAGAGAGCGGAGGGCGGCCCAGCCAAGGACAGCCGAATGGCGTCAAAGAACGGGGCCGGACGCCGCCAGTCAAGCCCTGCCCCCACATCCGGAAGCACGTGCTGACAGAGAGGGAAATTTAAAAAATCCCAACAAGAAGAAACACAGGTAAGAAACTTACTTACCCTCCTCTTTAAAAATAAATGCATAGGCCAAAGACACTCCCCAATAAGATTTCCCCCCCCCTTCATTACCCCAGCAGGGTCCAGGAGAGCCAAAAGGGGGAGGAACAAGAGCACCAACAAGCACGGGGAGATTTCAAGGGACAGGGCATCCCATGCCGTGGGACACCAACCCGGATTCCGCCTACCCCTTATTTGAGGTCTCACGGAGGGAGCAAGCTCCCATATACACCCAAAGGTGTATCTACCCTTGCCCGAGCCCATCAGCCAAGGCTGGGAGGCATAACATAATAAAAAATGAGGTTCAGGCAGAAATAGAAAACGACCGGGAGTAACCCCGGCTACCTGCAGGAAGGAGAGTCATCTTCTGAATGCTTCGCCGACTGCAGAGACGAAAAGACTGGGGAATAGTGGGAGGTCCCGGGTACTTATGGACCAGGAGGGGCTCCTTTTTTCCATGTCATCTCTGCAAGATCGCCCTCTACAGGCCGGTTTCCCAAGTGTCATGAATGTTGGAAGCGGGGTGTGTGACATACTAGGAATAGGTGACTTTTTACTGGGCACACAGTAGGGCATCCTGATTTGGGAAAGAGGACCAAAACCTAAAAAAAGGTCACTTTAACCTGCTTTAAAGTGGATCAAAACCCAGCTTGATCATCTTACCGATTCCCTCCAGGGCATCCAAAATCAGGATGCCCCATTGTGTGAACCCCCCCCCCCGTTCACTTACTTTGCTTCCCGGTCCAATGGAGCATTCACGGCTCATGGCCCCACTATTCCTGTAGCAGGGCGCAGCCAATTGTGAATGGCCGGCAAGCTTCCTGTTAGTGGGAAGCGGGGGATGCAGCTGCCAGCCAGCTCGCTCAGAGTCGCTGGCCTTAGCGTACAGTCAACGGCTCCGAGCACGCCGATTGGATGAGCGTCCGTGCATGCACCCTAGGACTGGGAAGAGGTGAGTGTCTCAGGTGTCAGGTGATCTGGGGGGTTTCACATGATCGGGGGAAAGTATCAAAACTCAGGATAGTCAAAGTTCCAACCCCCCCCCCCCCCCCGTGCTAGCTGGGACTGTGAGTGACAGATCACCCACCAATCCTGTGCAGCAGTGTGACTGGCCTGATCCACTTTATTTGATCCTCCAGCCCTTCATCGGTTTAGAGGTTTCTCAGTTTAAACACGCAGACTGGCACGTGCCTGCAGATATTATTGTGTTGTATTGCTGTATTAATATTGACAATTTCAGCCAATGTTATTACAGCCAGACATCCCATAGAGCGTTATGGTGCCAACTCAAGTCACCCGGATGGATGGCATCTAAGAAAGAAGCATTATGGCTTCATTCAAATTATAATCCCCAACCTGCAATGGCCACCCATACCGCTTTTCAGGCCTCCTTCACTAAATGATGACCAGAGTGACCTCGACTCGAGCCAAGCTGTCAATGTATTTACCTATCCAGGCCTGTCCTCACTCTGTCCCTTAGTCCCCAGTAAGCCTTTGCTTACAAATCGCTCGTCTTCGCAGGAAGTTCATGGAGGGACACAAAAGCCCCAGTTTCCATATACAAACATGCTGAAGGCCACTGGATTACCCAGCTCTCCTTGACCAATCAAAATCATCGACACATTGCTCTTCTATAGAGCATACTATGTGAATGATCCTTTTACAATGGACAGTCTGTCAAATCTGACTATTAGCCGGAGTTGCTCACAGGGGATCCCAAATCCACATGCCCCGCCACACATTGGCCTGCAAGCCCCAATAATGGGTGCAGCAAGCTTACCCTTTCCTTATTTCCGGGTCGTGCCTGGCCCCATGTGAACTTTGGCAGTCAAAGCATCACTGCTCAACCGTCTGGCCTTTGGCAGTCACGTGGGACGAGGTCCAGAGGAGGAGGCAAATATGTGGAACAAGCTTACTACAGGGGAGCATCCCAATTACCGAGTTTGCTAAAGCGAAATAAAACCCACTAGCTGCTGGCTGTCCCCTGGGGCATTACAAATAGAGATGCCCCACTGTGTGAAACCCCCCCAGGACGACGGAAATAAAGTACCATTGCCCAGTCCAACAGTGCATGCGCAGCCTATTACCCAATGAGAGCCATCTGTCATGATTATGTAATTTAGCAAAGGCTCTCATTGTTATGTCCCAGCCACTGATATAGGCTGGGGCAGGAGCACGCACACCACCGGGGATGAGATCCGTTTGCTGAAGGATGTAAACATGGCAAACGCCATGATTGGCTGCACAACTTCAAATGCACAGTAAGAACAAGGAAGAGGTCAGTTGTACTAGGCATTCTTCACACAGCAGGGTATCGCAATTCAGGAAGATAGTCTTATAGAATTTTATATCCCATTCTTTTTGAAGACTCACCCTTACCTAACACTTTGTGTTGCACCTACTGTACACTATTGTGAATTTATTCCAAAGGATAAACACATTCCCCAAGGAGGCATCCCCAAGTCTGGTGTCCCTTATTGACAAATCCCCCCCCCCCCCCCCCTTGCATTGCTGGTGGTGCTAACCTTATAGATTTCTGTTGGAGGACTAAAATCTTTTGTATTCTAAAGAGGTTTCTGTTTGTTCTCTAGAACCTTCAATGACTGGACCGCATCAAGGTCCATTCTGAAGCAGGACATCTTTTATGCCAGTAACAGAGTCTACTTACTACTTATGATTGCCAAAATTCCTCAAAAGCTGGCAATATATTGTCCATACTGGATGGCTTCCCATTTATCAGAACAATATCAATGGACATACCGTAACTAATCATAACGTTGGTGAAGATCAATCATTAGGGCAAAGCCTCTGACCCATAACTGGTGAGACTCCAATCCAAGTACCTTCCGTCTTGGAGACAATAGATTTGAGAAGTCTGACCCAAGGCACCAGAAAATATTTTCAACCCCTAACCCAGGAATCATGGACAAACGAGGTGCACGAAAAACATTTACAGCCACCAACTTTTAGGTCAAGCAAGCACTTTTGCCCTTGATGGGAAACATACTAAGCTGTAGATTGGAAACTATGTTTTACACACCTTTGATGCAGTGGCTTACAAAGTTTGGATTCATCTGTAGCTGGAGCACCCCTAGCAATATGCTTGGAGAACGCTTCCAGGAAAGCATGCAGCATAGTAATGGCTAAGGATTGTGGATAAGCCCCATCAGGCCGCGACCAGGGAAGAACCCCAAGGAGGTGGTCCAAACCTGGGTGAGCAAAGCACTGCTTCAGCTGCCTTATGCAGCACTCATACAGCATACATGGCTCCAGTTTGCATTGATTAGTCACAAGGATATGTAACCAGTGAGAGCCGCACTCAAATGAAAGCAGTAAAGGGGGCACAGGAGCTCACATCCTCACGTTCACCACTTCTGGGCAGCTAGGGAATGCAAACGCCACTCCCCATCTGTGCTATGCCCCCTACCAATCCCCCCTCCCCAAATAACATTTCCCCATGGCTCCCCAGGCCACAACTGCTGCTTATCAAGAACTTTACTAAACCTGGTGTTAAGACTTACTAGATCTAATGCAAAGCACAAATGAAGGTTACCAAACCGATCACTTTAGGGCAGCTGGTTAATAGGACACTTTTTGAATGCCCTGTACTACCTTGACTGCACCCTTCCACAGCTACCCTATCTGAATAGAGAGTATAGGTGAAGAAAATACCATTTTGTGATTACTCACCTGTAAAATGGGTATTATAAATATGTCACACACCCCGCTTCAGATAGTCATTACACTTGGGTTATACCGACCTGCAGAGGGCGATCTTGCAGAGATGTCATGAAAAAAAGGGAGCCCCTCCTGGTCCATAAATACCTGGGACCTCCCACTCATTCCCCAGTATTAAGACAGCGGAAAAGGGACCAGGAAGAGCCAAAATAACCAGTAACAGTAAAAAGGTTCACCATAGAAAGGATCCAGAATACCAAAGGGCGGGGTGAAGTGGGGTGTGTGACATACTTATAATACCCATTTTACAGGTGAGTAATCACAAAATGGTATTATTCTAAGTATGTCACACACCCCGCTTCAGATAGTCATTACACTTGGGACATCCAATAGCAGTGTCCATAAAGGGCGGGGATCCAAATCAAGGCAATAATGCACAAACTTAAACCACTGCAGCTTGCAGAACTTTGCGGCCAAAAACAGCATCCGCTGAGGACCGCACATCAACCTTGTAAAACTTGGAAAAAGTGTGAACCCGAAGACCAAGTAGCAGCCTTACAAACTTGCTCAACAGAGGCCTGATGCTGGAAGGCCCAGGACGCCCCAACGGCACGAGTAGAATGAGCAGTAACACGAAAAGGGGGAACCATTGGCAGAATAGGCCCCAACAATGGCCTGGCGAATCCATTTACTAATGGAAGACTTGGCGGGAGCCAAACCTTTCCTAGGCCCGGAGGGCACTACGAAAAGAAGAAGTAGCCACCAAATAGTACTTCACACAGTGAACCACATCCGGAGAATGCAAAACCCTCTCCTTGTCATTGCTGGGCTTAGGACACAAGGAGGGTAAAACAATGTCCTGATTAAGATGAAAGGCAGAAACCACCTTAGGAAGGAAATCTGGCTTGAAGCGGAAAATAACCTTGTCCTGATGCCTCTCAAAGTACGGGGCCTTAATGGACAAAGCCACCAACTCCGATACACGCCAAACGGAAGTGATGGCAACCAAAAACGCAACCTTCTGAGTAAGCGTAGAAAGAGCAATATCCTGCAAAGGTTCAAAAGGAGGACCCTGAAAAGCAGAAAGGACCAAATTCAAATCCCAAACTGGAAGCAAAGGCTTCCTAGGAGGCCGCACATGCGTAACCCCCTGGAAAAAGGTCTTAACCAGAGGATGAAGAGCAAAAGACCTTTGAAAGAAAACCGCCAGGGCAGAAACGTGCCCTTTCAACGTACTAAGCTGCAAACCCAGGTCCAGACCATGTTGCAGAAATTCCAAAACCCTAGGGATAGAAAACACCCTGCAAGGCAAGGCCCAGACCTCACACCAATCAATATAAGACCTCCAAATCCTATAGTAGATGGCAGAGGAAGACTTCTTTCTAGCCCTAACCAGAGTCTGAACAGCAGCATCAGAAAGACCTTCCTCCTTCAAGATGGAGGTTTCAGCAGCCACGGCGTCAAAGCCAGCGTTGGTAAATTGGGGTAGAGTAGTTGACCCTGAGTAAGCAGATCCGGCAGAAGGGGCAGATCTAACTGATCCGCTGCCAACCTTACCACGTCTGCGAACCAGACCTGTCTTGCCCATCTTGGGGCCGATTGCTGACGCACCCTCTAGGGCCAGCTTGCGCACCACCTTGCCCACCATGGGAAACGGAGGGAACAGGTACAGAAACCCCAGATCCGTCCAGTTCAGAGACATGGCATCCACTGCCAGAGCCAGCGGATCCCGCGAGAGAGACACAAATGCCGGAAGCTTGTGATTGTGGCGAGAGGCAAAGAGGTCCACCTCCGGAGTCCCCCACCGGTGGCAAAGCGACCGAAACACCTTGGGGCTGAGAGGCCATTCCCCCCCCCCGGCGAGATGAGCACCTGCTCAGGGAGTCCGCCTCCGTGTTCTCCACTCCCGGAATGTACACCGCCGAGATGCATGGGACATTGCTCTCTGCCCAAGCCAGGATCAAGGACACTTCCTTGAGGGCACGCCTGCTGCGAGTCCCTCCCTGGTGATTGATGTAGGCGACCGCCGTCCGATTGTCTGACCGAACTTGAACCGGCAGACCCTGTAACTAATGAGTCAAGCGACCCAGAACCAACCTGATGGCTCTCAGCTCCAGAACATTGATGGGATCGTGAGCCTCCTGAGGCCCCCACAGTCCCTGAAACTGAAGATCCTTCCAAACCCCCCCCCCCCAACCTGACAGGCTGGCATCCGTGGTGACCGTCTCCCAACAAGGGGTCAGAAAGGATCTGCCCCTCATCAGATTGCTTGGTTCCAGCCACCACCGAAGGGAATGCCGAACCCGGGGGGACATCAGAAAAGACTGATCCAATGACAGCGGAGACCTGTCCCAGGCCGCCAAGAGATGGAGCTGGAGCGTCCTCGTGTGAAACTGGGCAAAAGGAACCGCCTCGAACGAAGCCACCATCAATCCCACCAGTCTCATCCCCAGCCGGATGGACGGACGAGGGATGGATAGAAGAAGCTGAGTCAATTCCTGAATCAAAAGAACCTTGGGCCGGGGGAGGAACACCCTGGACTGAGAAGTATCCAGAGACATTCCCAGGAACGACACCACCCTGGACAGAGAGAGGAAGGACTTGAGATAGTTGATCACCCAGCCGAATCTCTCCAGAGTGGCTACCACAGTCCTGGTATCTAGCTCCGCCTGGCTGAGAGAGGATGCCATAATGAGAAGGGCCATCACCCCCGCCAGCACCTTGGTGAAAACCCTTGGAGCAGAGGTAAGGCCAAACGGAAGAGCCACAAACTGAAAATGCCGATCTTCCAGCACGAACCTGAGATTTCTACCGGGAAGATTGGAACATGCAGATAAGCATCCTTGATGTCTATGGACGTCATGAAGTCCTCCTGACGAAGCGAATTTATGGCTGAGCGCAGAGTTTCCATGCTGAACTTCCTGGGACGGATAAACCTGTTGAGAAACTTCAGATCCAGGATGGGACGAACGGAGCCATCCTTTTTGGGCACCGTGAACAGATTGGAATAGTATCCCAGGCCCCGGTCCGAGGGAGGCACCGGGCAGATGACAGCCATGTCCAGGAGATCTTTTACTGCCGCCCGGAGCCCCTGCACAGCCAGAGGATCCAAAGCACCCGAGACCTGAAGAATCTGGAAGGAGGCCGGATCTCGAACTCCAGCTTGTAACCGTAAGACACCACTTCCCGAATCCATCTGTCCGAGACCTCCTGGTCCCAGACCTGGGAGAAGAGTTGCAGCCGTCCCCCCACCCGCGAGGGCGAGGGCGCCCCCTCATTGCTGAGCCGGCTTGGCAACGGCTTTGGGTTTGGAGCCCCAGCTGTGACCTGGATGGGCACATCCTCTACCCCTGTTCCAGGAATCACCTCTGGAGGAGAAGACAGCCAATCCCCTGCCAGCTCTGGCCCCCTGAAAGGAAGGGGTAAAGGAAGCCGCCCCCCGAAAGGGGCGACGTTGCTTCTTTCGCTGAGGTAACCTACCTCCTTTTGCGACCGAATGCAATTTTTCTCCAAAGAGCCGCAATCCCAGAAAGGGAAGAGCCGTAAGTGACTTTTTCGACACAAAATCAGCCGCCCACTGGCGCAACCAAACCAACCGCCGAATAGCCACCAGCAAGGCCGAAGTTCTACTACACATCACCATGGTGTCATCCAGGGCGGCTAGCACAAATGACAAAAACTATTCGCACCGCTTATGGGCGGTGAACTCATCACTAGCCGGGTCAAGCCTGGAGGTAGACAACAGGTCCCTGACAACCGACCTAGAAGCAGCTATTAAAAGCACTGAAGCACAAACGGGCCGCAAGGCCGACCCGACACTGGCAAAACCGTGACAAGTCATCTGGTCAATGCGTTTGTCCTCACTATCCTTGAGAGTAGAACAGTCAGGAGAATGCAAAACAGAGGTGCTAGACAACCCCAAAACAGGGGCGTCCACCTCGGGAGGGGACGACCAGCGCATCACCGCATCCACCAGAAAGGGAGATATCTTATCCCAACCCGGAGGGACACCCGGAGGCCGAGTAGGCCTCTCCCATTCCTTAAGAATAATGCCATCGAAATGCCTTTGATTAGGGAATTAAAAGCGCGGCTTAGCCTCCTCAAAGAACTCCCCCTTCTGCGGAAGAGTCACTTCAGGAGGAGAAATTGCCAGAACCTCAAACATATGAGCCAGGACCTTAGGGGTATCCAAAGAATCCCCCTGACCCCGCTCGGTGCCAACAAATTGCTGATCGTCAGAACCATCCGACTCCTCAAACAGCTCCCCTGCCTCTAGCGGGGGGTAATCAGACCAGTCCAGTGACTCAAACTCCTCAAAATCAGAAGCCCGCGTGGCTGGGGACAAGTGCTTTCTCTTAGCCGGGGCCTTTCTGGCAACAGCGCTAGAAAATAATTTTTCAAGATTGGACAATCTGGCACACACCTCAGATTGCGACTCCCCACTCGTGACCACATCACACGGGGTACAGATCAGGCGGGGAGGGGTAGGAGAAGGGACCGGCGGTGCAGAACCAGACGCATGGGATCCGGACGGCCGCGTAATAGTCTGCTGTGCACATGGTACGCAAAGGAAAACATCATCCCCTGTAAGGGATGCCCCACACCCCAAACACTGCCAGGGTTGCCCCGAGGGGAGCACGAGCCCGGTATCCTGGGAAGCCTCCATATGGTTATTTTATCGGTAGTCGCAATACCCAAGGGAATTACGCAATATAAGCGACCCGGGATGCCCCTTCTGTGTCCCGAGTGGGAGGATTTATAGGGAGTTCTTAAATTAACCAGGGACCCTGGACTGGGAGGACCCTTTAAGATCCAACAAGGGTCCGCCTGGAATAGAAAAGGGGACTGTCACACAATGCAGGGCACATAACAGAAGGGCCAAGGCACACATACATGTAAGTAGGAATGTATAAATCAATATCGCGCTGACAAGCAGCTGCACAGGCAATGAAGACTGGAGCCCGCTGGGCGCTTACTGAATGGCGCCTGCACGAGGCAGAGGGACAAGGCAGCCAGGATGAAGAGGGGCGGGCCGGCGCGGATCGCGCGCTGCGCCCGACCCTGCCCCTCTCTGCTGACAACAGGCGGCTCCCGGCCAGTGACCGGGCTCCGCAGCGGCACCAGCAGCACGGGGGGAGGGAGGGGGCAGGCGGCAGGATCGCGCCTCGCACCTGGCCACGCCCCCCCCCGAAACCGCACCGGAGGGGAAGAAGCTCCCCCGATGACTGACAGTAACGGGCGGCAGCGCCGCAAACCGCCGGCCCGGCCATGGAAGCATAAATCACGCGCACCATACACACGCAGAACGTACCACACAATCATGCACTCAAAAGAGGGACTAAACTAAAAGGGGGATAAGCGTCCCCCCCCCTAGCAGTAGGGAACGATGGGTGACCGGGGAAGGGGGAGTTAACACCCCAAGGGTGTAAGGGCAAGGACAGGGCATCCCAACCAGGATCACCAACCCGGAATACCGCCTACCCCTTAGTATGGGGTCTCACGGTGGAGCATAGCTCCTAAGGCACCTTAAGGTGCCGTCTACCTTTGCCAGTACCCGCAGCCTAGGCTGGGAGGTTCTTTACTAAAAAGGGGGATAACAGTAGGTCCAGGCAGAAATAGACCGAAAGAGGGGGACCGGGAGTTACCCCGGCTACCTGCAAAGAGGAGACATCCATCTTCTGACTTGCTCGCCGTCTGCAGAGATGAAAGACTGGGGAATGAGTGGGAGGTCCCAGGTATTTATGGACCGGTAGGGGCTCCCTTTTTTTCATTACATCTCTGCAAGATCGCCCTCTACAGGTCGGTATAACCCAAGTGTAATGACTATCTGAAGCGGTGTGTGTGACATACTTAGAATATATCCAGTTTAAAGTGGACCAACACCCACGGGTGATCGGCCCGGGAATCTATAAGATTCCCGGGCCGATCACCTCCCTCCCCGCGGGACATCCGAGATCGGGATGTCCCGCGGGGTGAAACCCCCCCAAACTCCTTACCGCCGCCGCCTCCCTCGTGCCCCTCTAGTCGTGCGCGCGCCCGCGCCGGCCGTCTGTGAATGGCCGGCGCGGGCACGCGCGCGTCAACAGGGACGCGCGGGAGGCGGCGGCGGAGGAGCCGCTTGTCCGCGGCTTGTCCGTCGCCGCGGACAGAGGTGAGTTCGGGGGGTTTCACACAGCGGGGCACCCCGATCGGGGGTGCCCCACCGAAGTGGACCAAGACCCAGGATAGTCAAAATCCTGGGTGTTGGTCCACTTTAAGGATTCTCTGTGTACTCAAGTGGGTACCTATCTTATTTATAGGACATCGTTTAGAGCAAAATACCTGCCATGTTCCTAACATTACTACCGGTTGTACTTTTCCTTCCCTGCACATAGCCAGATGCACCGACCCGAGCCTAACCCAGGGGGTGCTAAATCGCAGGTTTTACTTTTTTCTAACTTAACAAAACTCCAGGAGGCCGGCCCTGGAACCAGAGAGATTCCAGGCCTGGTCGCAAGCCTTCCCCAGGGGCATCCCAAATCGAGATGTCCTACTGTGTGAACCCTCGGGGTGCCAGAAAACTGACCTCTTCCTGATGCCCTCGGCGATGTAAATAGGTATCTTCAAGCTGTGAGCCATTCAGGCTGGGGGCAGGAGCGTGAGGCAGCTGGGGATAAGACCGCTCAAGCTCCCAATTGCAGAGTCCTGCATGTAAACAGACGTTTGCCGAGCATTACATATACACGGCAAACCAATCTGACTGGACGAGATCCCGCACTTGCGTAGTTAGACTGGGGAAAGGCAAGTATGTGCAGGCGTTCGGGGGGGGGGGGGGGGGGGGGGGGGGGGGGGTCTCACAGCAGGGCATCCCAATTTGGCATCAATTAGGCATCATCCTGGATTTTGTTCCACTTTGAGATTAAAGACATGAGTTTTCAAAACCCTTTAGGTTTCTTCTAATGAAGTTCTAATTATTGACTACATAGTGCATACAGTATAGTGAATTCTCACACAGCGGGACAATTTGGAATGCCCCCCGGGGCAACACCACCCGGGATATTGCTTTGAGATTAAAGACGTGAGCTTTCAAAACGCTTTAGGTTGTAATGTAGTTCTAATAATTGATTATATAGTGGATACAGTATAGTGAATTCGCCCAGCCTGGCAGTTGCCACTCCTCACAGCCCTGCAAGCTGAAGGTCACAGCATTGAAGAGGTGAATAGTGCGGTCACATACGTCCCATGCAAATAAGGGTCCCCCCACCCCCGCCCTGTCATCAGATGCATTGAGGAAGAAATCAAACATGGAGCAAATTTGGAAATCCTGCCGTGCAACATTTTCTTAAAAGCACTGACCGGCCCAGATTACTCGCTGCTTCAAAGTGGAACCCCCCCCCCCCCCCCCCCCCCCCCCGAACGCCACTTTTCACTCACCTCTCCCTCTCGTCCAATGAGAGCCATCTGCTGTGACTATGTCATTCGGCAAACAGCTCTCATTGACTAGAGTAGGGAGAGCGTGTGGCCGCATCCCCAGTGGCGTGAGTGCCCCAGTCATTCAGATAGGTGCGTGCACACACCCCTGCAGCAGTGCATGCTCCACATTCACAACAATGTGAGTCCATTTGTCAAATGACAGTCACGGAAGACGGCTTTCATTGGACGAAAGTCTACACATGGGCCGTTGGATCGGGGAAAGGTGAGCGTTTACACGCTCTCCGGGCAGCTGCTGGAATAGGAATTCCCGGGATCAGAACAGGCAAAAGTGAGCCTCGCGTCTGGCGCACCATCCTAATTAGACAACAGCAGCTCATACACGTGAAATCTGCCATACACTGCTCCTCCAGTTTGGAAGCAGCCATATTGTATTCTTTAAATGGTGTAGGTGGAGCAGATGATCGGATGCAAGGATAATAACACAGGGGGATAAGTACAACATTCCACTGTCTCAGTGTAAAATCCAGTTGTCGTATTGTAACTTTATAGCTAAACAAAACCCATGAATTTGACTTTCCGGGGTTTTGCTCTGTTCCCTGTGTTAAACACACTAACCCCCCCCCCAAGAACGGCACTTTTCACTCACCTCTTCCTCTCGTCTAATGAGAGGCATCTGCTGTGACTACGTCATTCGGCAAACAGCTCTCATTGACTAGAGTAGGCAGCGCGTGTGGCCGCATCCCCGGTGGCGTGAGCCCCCCAGTCATTCAGATAGGTGCGTGCACACACCCATGCAGTAGTGCATGCTCCCCATTCACAACAATGTGAGTTCATTTGTCAAATGACAGTCACGGAAGACGGCTTTCATTGGACGAAAGTCTACACATGGGCCATTGAATCGGGGAAAGGTGAGCGTTTACAGCGAGTTTCTAAACAGCGCAGGGGGAAGGCAAGTGGCCAACCCGAGTGAGAGAGACTGACTAATGGCAATAATAGGGCAGATCACCTGAAGCCTGTCCCACATGCCTTCCCTCAATTTCCTGCAGTGTGCTGTAGCAGGTCTCCATATTTTGCCCCTCCTTTCCTTTCCATATTGCCAAATGTTACACAACTGCCCTGTCTTTCAGCACTCCCAGTGTGCATGAGCCCAACAAGCCACAGTGGTCGCACTTGCCAGGCTCGCTCAAGCTAGGAGCGATGAGACAGGGGCATCTGTGTGACTACATTTTACAGTAGTCGTGGAAAAATGGAGAGACAACTCCTTTCTCCAACCTCTGTTTCCACATCCCCACTAAGTGCTCTTCTCTTTATTTCCTGGTGCTGTGACCCTTCTCCATGTGGCACCTTGAAATGTAATGGCTGCCTGGGTAGAACAAAACCCTGTATTTTCACTATCACTGGTTTTGTTCCTTAACCCAGGGACATCTGATTTGGGATGCAGTGCTGTGGAAAAGCTAGGTCTGCTTACTTCTTCAATGAGAGCCCAGAGCACCTGTGCGGGCTCTCCTCCAATCAGCATTATGTTAATGAGTTGCACAGAATGTGAATGAAAGAAGAATGGCTGTGCTCTCCAGCCTGGCGCAAGAACGTGCATTAGCCGTAGGGACACCGCCGTGTGATCCCTAGAAAAGTACGTTTCCAGGAATATCCAGATATAGACACTTCTGTGTTCCTTACTGCACTGCTGCAGCATATCAGGTTCGGAGATTTGTGTGCACCCAGCGAACCAGATTGGCTGCAGCTATCAGCTGAAAAACAGAAGGAGACCTCGTAGGAGACTATGTGGAATTGGTAAGTAGCAGGCTGCTGGGGCTCAGGCTACCGGGCAGGGATGCCGTCAGATAGAAACATAGAAAGGTGACGGCAGAAGGAGACCATACGGCCCATCTAGTCTGCCCTTATGTATATACTGTACGTTCTCTTTATCTTAGGATAGATGGAGGCTTATCCCAGGCATTTTTAAATTTAGTGACTGTCGATTTTTCAACTACCTCTGCTGGAAGTTTGTTCCAAGCATCTACTACTCTTTCTGAAAAATAATATTTTCTAACATTGCTCCTGATCTTCCCTCTGACCAGCTTCAGGTTATTCTATCATTGTTTCTTCTTAAAAACACTTCCCTCCTCAACCTTACTGAATCCTTTCACATATTTAAAGGTCTCAGTCATGCCCCCTCTCTCCCTTCTTTCCTCCAGACTGTACAAATTAAGTTCTTTAAATCTCTCCTGATAAGTCCTTTCATGTTTTTTGTTACACGCCTTTGAACCCGTTCTATTTGAATAATGTCTTTTTGCAAGTAAGTTCTCCAGGACTGCACACAGTATTCTAGCTGTGGCCTCACCAGGGCTCTATAAGCAGCATCACAATCCACCTCTTCCTACTGGTGATGCCTCGAGCTATGCAGCAGAGCATCCTGCTTGCTTTTCCCACTGCCTGGCTACACTGTACACTCATCTTGCAGCTTTCAGTAATCAGTATCCCTAAATCTAACACAGTACTGCCTATATGGTGCTCAGAGCAGGGATTCCTTCTACCCAAGTGCATGATTTTGCATTTAGAGACAAACTCTAGTTTCCACAGTTTTTACCTTTTATTCAGTAAAGCTAAATCATTTTCCATGTTGCAGACACATCTAGAAATATCCACCCTATTACTAACCTTTGTATCATCAGCAAATAAGCAAACTTTTCCTACCAACATATTAAAAAGAATGGGGACCAAGACAAAGCCTTGCGGCACACCACTTGTAACTAACCTTTGTTCAGATTGCACACCATTAACAACAACACTCTGATACCGATCCTTCAGCCAACTGGAAATCAATTGAACTATCCAGGGATTGAGTCCAACTTCAATAACTCAATCATTAGATTCCCTAGCTGTTGTACTTGCCCATCTAGCCACAACAAATTCCTAGTATGTATGCATGTATGTATAATACATCTGTTTGCAAAACATGTATGTATAATAAATATGATGCTAAAGAATATATCCACTGAAGGCAGTACCATGCATTTTGCACATCAAATTCCCTACCCCAAATTGGAGCTGCAAGCAAATAAATAATAACGCAAACTTCACCGAACCAAAAAGGGTCCATACACATCGGTATAGAGGTAGTTTAAGAAAAGGAAAAGACCAGGATCCTGCACAACAAAGAAATTGAACAGAACCTTTAACTACGTGGTTGTAAGACTGCTCACCAAACTACAGTATACACTATCTATGGCATGCGAGAATCCATCCTAGCACGCTTACGTACAGACGTTTCCCTGTTTAGATATCTATAGAATTTGCCACCCTCACACAGCCCAGCCAAGGGCGTGACCTTGCTTTTGGGCACCCCTACCCTAAAGAACCCACAAAATAAAAAACAAACACTGATGAGTCACGAGTTCCGCTTTCTCATTCTCTCACCGCCTGGAGCTTGTTAGCTGTGACAGGGACACCCACCATGGCAACTGGAAGTTTAACTCATAGAAGTTTTACTTAAAGGCTGTAAGGCCTAGAAGATATAAAGCCGGGGTGACACCTTAGGCCATGGAAGAACCCGGGCTTACTTAATTCAGCTTTCCAACAGCTTCTAATAAAGTGGAACAATTGAAGGCGTATAGCTGCCGATTTGCTGAGTAAATATTTTGGGATTAAAATTTAACTTCTACTGTAGTATTTTAAAAATCCCATCTAACTCCATGGCAGGATATAGAAAGAAAGTGATGACGCGATTCGAAACACTGCAGTTACTTAGTCATCTCACATGACTAAGGACCTGCAGTGGTTCGCAACACGTCATTTCTGATTCTATTTATAACCTGCCATTGAATAATATGGGACTTTCAGTAGTTTTAAAATGCTACAGTAAAATTAAAAAGGGACAGTCCAAGCTGCAACAGAAAAACAAGTGGCACTTACCTGTCATGCTGCAAGCTTCATCCCACGGAGACCTGAGGGCTCCGGTCCTACAGTTTTCAGCAAAGCAGCCAACAGCACGCTCACCTCCTCCTACCTCTCTTCAGCCAAATTCACCTTTTCGCAGCTGACCCCCCACCCACTTTCTGCCTAATATGTGCTCACCCCACCCCACCTTTTCTGATCTGACCCCTGCCCACCTCTTCCCGCCTTGCCCCTGCCCACTTCTTCCCTACCTGCCTCACCCTCTGCTCTTCTCACATCTCACCACTTCCCTCTTCTTCCTACCTCACCTTTAGCCACTTCTTTCCATCCCGTCTCTGTCTGCTCTCCTCACCACTGCCCACTTCTTCCCATCTCTGTTTCACCCTTTCCCATCTCAACACTTCCCTCTTTTTGCTACTTTACCTCATCTCAGTTATTCCCATAACACCACTTCCCTCTTTTTCCTACCTCACCTCTGCCCCCTTCTTCCCATCTCATCTCTCCCCTACCCACTTCTACACCTAACCAATTCCTGCCTAATATCTGCTCACCTCACCCCACCTTTTCTGACCTGACTCCTGCCCACTTCTTCCCACATTGCCTCTACCTACTTCACCTCTGCCCACTTCTTCCCAGCTCACTTCTACCTGCCTCACCCTCTGCTCTCCTCACATCTCACCACTTCCCTCTTTTTCCTACCTCACCTCTGCCCCCTTCTTCCCATCTCAGCTTTCCCCACCTCACCTCTGCCCCTTCTTCCCATCTCATCTCTCCCCTACCCACTTCTACACCTAACCAATTCCTGCCTAATATCTGCTCACCTCACCCCACCTTTTCTGACCTGACTCCTGCCCACTTCTTCCCACCTTGCCTCTACCTACCTCATCTCTGCCCACTTCTTCCCAGCTCACTTCTACCTGCCTCACCCTCTGCTCTCCTCACATCTCACCACTTCCCTCTTCTTCCTACCTCACCTCTACACACTTCTTTCCATCCCACCTCTGTCTGCCTGACCCTCTGCTCTCCTCACCTCTGCCCACTTTTCCCCAGCTCACCTCACCTCATTTATTCCCATATCGCCACTTCCCTCTTTTTCCTACCTCACCTCTGCCCATTTCTTCCCAGCTCACCCCTACCTGCCAGGTTGAACAGATGTAACTGGCCCACTGGACTCTAGCATTTCAAGCTGCCCCTTGGTTCAACAATAAATAATGCAAAGCTAATGCATCTACTGGGCAATACGTTGTCTGCTCTAGGAAAACTTTATTGACCTTATAATTTCCTTATGTATGTGGGGCCATCATACTGTCGGTGCAGAAGAACCAGTCTGAGTGCAGGTTTACAGTGAAATGCAGGCGCTAGAAATCCAGGCACCCCCTCCCCCACATCAGGTACTCCAAGCCAGGGAGAGCCTCCGCTGCTGTGGTGCGAGGTACACGGCGCACACGCAGGATTTTTAGCATGTTCATCTAACACCAATTAACAGACACATGATAGTCGGCGTCACATGTGAGCAGCAAGCTCTGCCCAACAATTGGGCTATATTTAGAATTTCTATTCCCGTTTCAGCTATTTCTGTGCAACTCTCAACAGCACAGAGACTCGGGAGCGCCAACACTTACTTATTTTTACAAACTACCCGCTCTGGTAAATAAACAAAACCATTTAAAGTGCCGACACTTCGTGGGGCGATCGTCCCAAGTTAGCTTTGCCCTGTGATAGGTTTCTCGAGATCCCTCCATCCTCCTCTTTAATCTTTCAGCCATAAATCTTATGCTGTACACCCACTCAACGTGCTACTCGCCAGCCACTGCTAGGAACAGGAAAGTAGCTCCTTGGAAATTGCTGCCTGGGCAGGTAGTTCCTCCATCGGGGCATCCCAAACCTTACAATTACTATTACCATAAATTTTGTATCACAACCTCTCAATTTTGGCCTTACTACCTACAGTACACCTCAATTATACTACCTAACCCCAACCCAGTCCTTCCTACTACCTAATACAACCTACTGTGCGCCCCCAACTATCAATTATTGAGCTCTGTGCTACTACTTACTCTCGACCCTCTATCAAATCTTATTCCTGGCTCTACTACCTACCCTCGGGCCCTTTATCAAAGTTTATTTCTGGCCTTCCTGTGTCAAATCTCAATCCCAGCCCTGCTACCTACTCTTGGCCCTTCTGTATCAAACCTCAATCCCAGCCCTGCTACCTACTCTTGCCTCTCCTGTGTCAAATCTCAATCCCAGCCCTGCTACCTACTCTTGGTCCTTCTGTATCAAATCTCAATCCCAGCCCTGCTACCTACTCTTGCCTCTCCTGTGTCAAATCTCAATCCCAGCCTTGCTACCTACTCTTGCCTCTCCTGTGTCAAATCTCAATCCCAGCTCAGCTACCTACTCTTGGCCCTCCTGTGTCAAATCTCAATCCCAGCCCTGCTACCTACTCTTGGCCCTCCTGTGTCAAATATCAATCCCAGCCCTACTGCCTACTCTTGGCCCTCCCGTATCAAATCTCAAGCTCAGCCCTGCTACCTACTCTTAGCTCTCCCGTATCAAATCTCAATCCCAGCGCAGCTACCTACTCTTGGCTCTCCCGTATGAAATCTCAATCCCAGCCCAGCTACCTACTCTTGGCTCTCCCGTATGAAATCTCAATCCCAGCCCTACTACCTACTCTCAGCCCTCTATCAAATTTTTTTCCTGGTCTTTCCTGTATCAAATCTCAATCCCAGCCCTGCTACCTACTCTTGGCCCTCCTGTATCAAATCTCAGTCCCAGCCCTACTGCCTACTCTTGACCATTTCCTATCAAATACACTTCCTGGAAATCCTAACCTTCCAAACTCTAGTCCCTTACACTTATTATGATTTTTGCCCCGGAACACAAGTGGCACCTTGCAAATAGATGCCTGTAGTCCCAGGTTCAGGGGGAATCCCTCCATTATAACCTTCTCCTAACTCTTACCATCATTTGTCCTCCTAACCTCCAAGCCATGCTACCTATTACTCTAATAAATCCCAGCCCTATTAATTATGTCTGAGCATGAATTTTATTCAGGTGGTTCCCTGGAAGGGCTGCCTGGGAAGTCAGAAGAACCCCCCCCCCCAACCCAAATCTCAACTAATACACAAACTTGGACCACTAAATCTATGTTGATATTTTCACCTCTTATAGTCATGTACTAAAGCCTACCTGCAACGAAGAATAGCTAAATGTATCAATGGACCAATCCTCTTATCTGCTAAGCTTACCTGGTCTATTTATCATTCATTCAAAATAAAAACACAAACACAGCCTCCTACGCTGAGGCAGCCTACCATCCTTGGCTAAAACATCCAGACGCTCACCAAAGATCCGCAACCCCGTAAAGGGGAGCCCAGTGAGAGCCTTCTTAGCGGCAGCATCAGCTGCTCACTGACGCAACCAAACAGAGCGGCGTATAGCCACCAAAAGGGCAGAGGCCCTACCACTCAGCCGTACCACATCATCCATGGCAGTAAGGACAAAGGCAACAAAATCAGAGCAAAGCAAGAGGGCCCTGTAACCCTCCCCCCTCCTACCAGCCGTAGCGCCCTCCAGGAAACGCTTGAGCTGTCTCTTAAGGGCAATAGCTGTAATGGCAGCCGCGCAGACCGGACGCAACACAGCCCCCGCAAATGTAAAAGCAAGGCAGGCCAGCTGATCCATGCGCCGGTCCTCGCTGTCCCGCAGTGTAGTAGTGTAAGGGGAAGGCATGACCGAGGTGTTGGACAGCCCTAGAACGGGAGCGTCCACCTCAGGGGGACACGACCATCGCTTGACCAGGTCAGCAGGAAAGGGATACCTCTTATACAACCCTTTGGGCACCGCGGCCAATCTACTAGGACGTTCCCACTCCTTGAGCACCATATTAGTGAAATGACTCTGCTCAGGGAACTCCAGGCGCTGTTTATCAGGGTGAAAGAGCTCACCCTGCTTCCTCTTAGCCACCTCAGGGGGGACA
This sequence comes from Gastrophryne carolinensis, assembly GCA_027917425.1. Lineage (NCBI taxonomy): Eukaryota > Metazoa > Chordata > Amphibia > Anura > Microhylidae > Gastrophryne > Gastrophryne carolinensis. Next base: position 493,272,300 of record CM051236.1, on the reverse strand, counting down.
ATGTGCAAGATTTCAAAAATATGAGCCAACAGGTTATCAGTGTCATCAGGGAACTATGAGTGCTCCCCAGACGCAGTCGTCGCCCTCCTGCTGGTCCCCAGAGGAGTCAGAGCCCTGGAAAAGCTCCCCCTTCTCTAGGGAGTAACGTCCACCAAAAGCATCAATTCCTTCATCCTCCTCAGGAAAGAGGGAGGGTGCGGGAGCCAGGTGCCGCTTCTTGTCAGAGGCCTTACGTGGAACAGGCCTGGCAAGCTGCCTTTCAATGCTGGCCACACAAAGTGCCATGACAGATTGTGAGCCCCTGTTAGAATCCCCCTCACTGGGGGCTAAATACAGGTCCGGAGGGGTAGGCGATGCCGAAAGGGGCGCAGAGCTGGGAAGCGAAGCGGGTAGCCCAGCCTGGGCTGCAACAATACCCTGGGCGCACGGCACGCACACCGCAGCACTGTTACTCACAGGGGATACCCCACACATGGCACACAGCTGGGATTGCCCCGAAGGACCCCCGAGCACGCTATCCCCAGAAGCCTCCATATGGTGATTAACACAGGCGCAATAGGCCAGCACAGGGTAAGGGCTAATAAAAAAGCCACCCGGGATGCCCCCCAAAGGGATGCCCCCAGACGGAAAGGGGGAGATGAGGGGGGGATAAGGAGCAGAACCGGGAGAAACCACAACCCACAGTTGTCCCGCCTGAAAGACATAACATGCACATAAGCATCCCGCAGCACATGCCCCAAGGAAAACAAAACCCCCAAAGGGGACTCACGGACCAAGTAGACCGAAGGATCACCAAGCCGCCAGGCCACAGGAGGAAGCGACACCGGGAGATCACCGCCGCAGCCCAGGGAGGAAGAGGAGCCCCAGACGCGCAGCAGACTCAAGATGGCGCCGGCAGAGGAACCTCGAGGGGCGGGCCGCGGGGGGACGACGACGTGATACGCGTCATCCCCCGCCCCCCCCCAAGAGCGCGAAAGCGGCGCCCACGTGACCGCACCATCACAAAGCAACAAACGCCTATAGTCATAGCGCCGCCCACTACGTGCGGAGTGCAAAGCGGCAACGGCGGCGAAAAGAGCACTTTAAAACAGTGTAAAGACAATAAAGAACACCCACCGCTACCAACCGCCCCCCTCTGCCCGGAGTGTGTTCGGGGGGGGGGGGGGGCGGTTGGTAGCGGTGGGTGTTCTTTATTGTCTTTACACTGTGGGAGGAGAGCGAGCAGGCAGCGGCGAGAGCCAGGCCAGGACGGGGGGGGGGGGGGGCACAGACACCAGAGAATAGGGCACACAGTCCCCAAAACACTCACCCCCTCAGAAGCTAGGACAGGAACTCCGCATCCCTAAGTAGGCTCACCATAAAGCCTATGGCCGGCTACCCTTTGTGGTACAGGGTCTGCGGCTTGGAGCAGCGCTCCTTGAGCACCTGACCCTAGTGCTCCTCTACCCTAACCCGATCCATCAGCCAAGGCTGGGAGGCACAGAGGGTCCAGAAACAGGTGGAAATAGACATGCAGGGCCGCAGGCTTGGTTGCCCCGCTCACCTGCGCAATATAAAGAGCCATCTTCTATCTTCACAGAATCACTGCAGAGGAAACACTGGATTGGTCTATTGGTGATCTTATCTTTATTTGGTACGGGGAGGAGTACACTGCACCACCTTGTCACGGAATAACCCATACGTAAGGACTTCTTGAAGCAGGCCGTGCCATGCCATAGGAGAAACCCTTACCTTATTGAGCAGGCCAGTCTCCAGCAGCCGCCACAGGAAAAGAAGCAAAGCCGCATTGGCTCCCGCCACCTATTCACTTGAACGAGCATGCAGGGGTACGCACAGATCCGGGGAGGGGGGGGGGGGGATTTTTTTTTTCTTTGTAACCCCCCCCCCCTCTCCAGTCCTGCCTTAGCTCTAGTATAGGGTGGCAGGGCGGGGGTCATTCTTTAACTGAAGTTCTGCTTTAAGGTGATGACCAGCACAAGATATGGGGGGTTGTTGTGCCAAGGACACTTCTCTGCTGTGACACTCATTTTAGCAATAAAATTAGCTTTGTTGATTGGTCATCCCTAGTCTTTTAGACTTCAGGGCCGGCCAAATGGATGGCTGGTTCGCTTACAGGTGGAAAGAGGTAAGGCAGCAATGTGCTGCTCATTAGTTTCTAGTTTTAATATATTTGTAAGTGACATAGGAGAAGGCTTGGTAGGAAAAGTTTGCTGATGATACAAAGGTTAGTAATAGGGCAAATATTCCGGGAGGTGTCTGCAACATGGAAAATGATTTAGCTTTACTGGATAGATGGTCAAAACTGTGGAAAATAGAGTTTAATGTCTCTATATGTAAAATCCTGCACTTGGGTAGAAGGAATCCCAGCTCTGAGCACCTTATGGGCAGAACTGTGTTACCAGGACCTCAAAGGAGAGAGATTTAGGGACACGGATTACTGAAAACTACAAGATGAGTTGACAGTGTAGCCAGGCCAGAGGGAGGTTGTGATGCCGCTGTATAGAGCCCTGGTGAGGCCACAGCTAGAATACTGTGTGCAGTTCTGGAGACCTTACCTGCAAAAAGACATTATTCAAATAGAACGTGTCCAAAGGCCGGCAACAAAAATGGTGGAAGGACTTAAACTTAAAACTTACCAGGAGAGACTTAAAGAACTTAATTTGTACAGTCTGGAGGAAAGAAGGGAGAGGGGGGACATGATGGAGACCTTTAAATATATGAAAGGATTGAATAAGGTTTAGGAGGGAAGTGTTATTAAGAAGAAACTTAATGATAGAACAAGGGGCCCAACCTGAAGCTAGTCGGGGGGAAGATCAGGAGCAATGTTAGAAAATATTATTTTACAGAAAGAGTAGTAGATGCTTGGAACAAACTTCCAGCAGAGGTAGTTGAAACACCAACAGTCACTGAATTTAAATATGCCTGGGATAAGCACACATCTATCCTAAGATAAAGAGTATATACAGTACACACATAAGGGCAGACTAGATGGACCGTATGGTCTCCTTCTGCCGTCAACCTTCTATGTTTCTATTTTGGGACCTTATCAATCTCCATATTGGCAGAAGCCAAGCAATGGTTGGGGCGTGTGTGGAGAGCTGCACTTGTTGCGTGTGTTCTATTTGTCCTCGGGGTGAGCTCTCCGTTGCGGTGCAGCACATTCCGGCCATTCCCAGGAGTAGCTTTACATGCCGGTGTGTCATTCCTCATACATGTGACCCTGCGTCCTGCGAACAGCAGCAGCATTCGCGCCTGGCTGGAACTACTGACCTACTTTAAGGAAGTTCACGCAGTATAGGCAAGCCGTTGCGCTCTGCTATATGGCGGAGGCATTGGCTCTCATAATGTGGCAATATTAACACAGTCGTATCCAAACACTGCAAGCAAGTTTTGTTATATAGTCATAGCCGGTTATATATCTGTCACTCCGCGAGACATACAACTTCAAAGTTCAACACCAAAAGTGTTATATTTCTATTGAGGTGTGGTTATCCCACCACCACAACGTCAGGTAAACACGGAAGGAGCCTGAGCTGATTGCGGTGGCGAGACCGCCGGTGGTAACGCGCAGCTTTGCCTTCTCAAAAATACTATATGCTGGATTTTATTGATATATTTGGTGAGCATTGCATAGTGGGGGCAATTGAACCAGGAATCTGTGCAATTTTACACTGTTTGTTTTTTTTATTGCAAATCAACATTAAATTTGAAGCGAATGCTTGATGTAAAAATATCACATGACCCGTTTTTATTGCCATTAAGAAGTGAAAAAGTGGATGAATTTGAAAGTAGCAGATCCCAATCCTTAAAAAAGCACTATCGCGAAAAAATGGACCAATGATAAAAATGCATATAAATATGCTGGATGGCGGGGGGAGGGGTCACTTATACTCCCCAAATCAAGAAATATCCAGCCAGGCTTGTTTCTTTTATTTTAATGGAAGGAAAAGGACAGCCGGGGGGGGGGGGACAGGCTCTGTCACCCCTCATAGACTAAACCTGTCACCCCTGGATTTTGTTCCTACCATGTGAGAATAAACCACAAGCTTGGCGGGAGATTTATTCAGTTCAGGCGTATAAGTGATTTGTTCTCTCATTAACCAATGTGTTTATATGGATTTTTAACGTTATACAATTTCGCGATAGTGCTCCTTTAAGGAGGAACTAAATTATTTGCTATTGGCGTTTTTTCTAAAGAAATCTGGTACGCGTTTTATATACGGTGGTGGGGTCATACATTTTCTGCCCAAAAAGATATGCGAGCAGGCAGAGGGGCCCAACAAACCTAAATGGGGAGGCAGAAGGGGCCAAACAAACCTACATGGGGAGGCAGAAGGGGTAAAACAAACCTACATGGGGAGGCAGAAGGGGTAAAACAAACCTACATGGGGAGGCAGAAGGGGTAAAACAAACCTACATGGGGAGGCAGAAGGGGTAAAACAAACCTACATGGGGAGGCAGAAGGGGTAAAACAAACCTACATGGGGAGGCAGAAGGGGTAAAACAAACCTACATGGGGAGTCAGAAGGGGTATAACAAACCTACATGGGGAGGCAGAAGGGGTATAACAAACCTACATGGGGAGGCAGAAGGGGTATAACAAACCTACATGGGGAGGCAGAAGGGGTATAACAAACCTTCATGGGAGTCAGAAGGGGTAAAACAAACCTACATGGAAGCAGGGGGGTAATACCTGCAGGCCCATTGGCTTATCCCAACCAGATTCTACCCGCTGGCCATCTCTCATATCAATAGAATTTGGTGCCAACAGGGGTCAAACCACCAGGAGAGCTTTAATATTATTAATGAAAACCATGTTAAATGCATCAATTAAACACAAAACCCCAAAAACATTTGGAAAGCCATGTCAGAGCGGAAGGCTTTCACAGAAACATGACGCACGCAGGGAACAGATTTCAGTGCTCACATCTCCAAATTTGCCAGTCAAAATTGAAGCTGAGGCCCGGTGGGTGACAGATGCAGCGGGTAGGAGGGAGCCACAGACGTATTCACATTGGGGGGGGTATGAACAGATTATGACTAGAAACACAGCCAAGAAGCATTAACCTGTTCCAGATTTGATCACAGCAAACAGGAAGCTGATCCGCTCCTCCTGAGGGCAAATCGCAGCCGCCAGAAAGCAACAACCCAGACAGATATCGGTGTGTACTTCATTGTGTACAATCACTTCAGCATAATGAAACCAGCCAATGATAACCATCACCCACAATCCAAGAGCATAAGCAAGTCCAGTTGCTTTGACTTCTTACTGTAGACATATTATGAACTGGATGAAGTATAAAGAAAAGCATCAAGTTCTCTGAACACTCTGTGCCAGGTCTGATCCTGCTAGGGAAAGGTGAGGAACCCTCTGATCATGTGAGGATAGATAAGTTAAAGTGGACCAAAACCTGTGATTTTCACTTTTCTACGTTCCTTGTCCATCTCCCATGGGCCATTTCGATTTGGGAAGCCTTGCTGTGCGACATCCCATCATGCCATCACTCGGTTATACTATAGGCAAGCCCGATTGTTGTCCCACTGTCTCGAGCTACACGTTGCACTGTCCCCAAACTTCAATCCGTTTTCAAAAAGCCCCGTAGCTCTTAAACCGGACCTTCAGCGTGATTTGATGAAAAGCCCAAACTCTTAAAAAACGGTTCCCCAGCATCTAATTAATATATTTTACGTTTTTAGTCACTAACTTATTATTCTTTCCCCCACTGGGCTGCAACTCTGTTCAGGAATTTAGGATACGGGCGCCGCCATCTTGACTCAGAAGCAGCACACTTACTGAGAGGAGAGGAGAGTGGGATAAGGTACAGGGGGGCGGGTTATAGCTGTGCTTTGCTCAGACAGAGCAGAGCTGGGGTCAGGGAAAGGTCAGCAGTCCCAGAATGCAGAGCAGCACAGTCAGGAGGCACTTCCTGTTTGCAGGCTGCCTGATAAGATGGCGGCTTCCATAAGCCCCCATCTTGGATGTTTAAAGGCTCATAACATGCAGTAGATGCAGGTAGGATGATTTTTAGTGTGGACAATCTGTATGTACAGGGTGTGGGAAACATATAAGATAGGCTCTTATTCAGGGTGAAGGTCCGCTTTAAATTAGTAAAAGTATTAGAGCATTGGAGATGCCGAGAAAAAACATGAGGAGAAACAGTGGGTGTGGCAACAGTGATTACATATATCATAGAAAGAAAAAAAATAGTGCATTGTTGTGCCTCTAGTTATTACTGCCAGCACATAGTGCGGTCAGAAAAAGGGGGCAAGAGATGCTGCAAGCTGAGAGCAGCTCCATCTGCCAGGACATAGTGTGACCAGAAAGGAAGGCGGGGTTTAATAGCTGCAGAGAGGCAGCCAATCAGGATGTCTGGGGCGTTTCCGTTCTCGGTCCACTGAAGGCTGATTGAAGGACCAGGTCAGCGGGGTGGAGACTGAAAGCTAAATGAGGAAGTGATTTCCTCACCAAGTAGACGTAACAAGAAATACAGCCTTCATGGAAGGGCTGTGGGCTCGTCAGTGCGGCGAGTAAACCAGCAATCCCGATCCACTCGCCTCTGCCGTGACTCCACACCATGCCACGCCCACATTCCCAGCATTCTTCTAGCTAGGCGTGCACCTGGTGGCGCTCTATCCATTCAGGTTTCCTTGCGGCGCGGAGCTTAGAGCGTCAAAAAAAAAAAAAAAAAAAAAAAGCTGAGTAGAACAGGTTTGCTAATTGGCTGAGCGGCCCATGCACACCATGTTGGAATGAGGAAAAGTGTGTATACCCCCACAAGTGCCCAACTCAACAGGGCATCCCAAATCATGGCGCCCCCACCAGGAGGAACAAAACACAAGAAAGTGAAAATCTTCACCCAAACCTCTAACAATTGCTACCATTCACTTTAATTGGGGGGCGGGGGGCAGGGAGATAGAAGCGTAACGGGGGACTGAAGGACAAAGTGCAGCTCAACTGAGGAAGGAATCAGTGATCATCTTATAAAATTTGGGTAAAGGTGGAAGCTATGAAGGGTCACGTACCTGTATGCATCGTCTTCTTTCAAGTCTCATATCCTGTGAATGGAGGGGAGAGTCCAGCAGCAAACCGCAACACTGTAAAGAGAGAGAAAAGAACATTAATATAGGAAGGGGGGGGGGGGGGGGTCCTCACAGATGCCCGAGCTGCAGAGAAAACTACAATTTACCCACAAACTTCACATGTGACCTTCTAACCTGCGCCAGCACGGTGTGTTGCGTGCGTTCTTGTGGGCCGGAGAGCGCAATGTACTTTCTGTGAACTGGATAAACAAACAAATGGTTTTGCTTTGTCGATTCCAATTTACTTGAATCATACAGTTCACAGGATGATACGAGCTGCCCCCCCCCTTCGTCTCCGGCTGCCCTCCCGGCTCTCACCGAGGAGATGCGGCTTAATGAATCTGCACAAGATCCACTACAGGGCTATGGCAGCCAGTGAACCAACGCCAGGCCGGGATGGGCGCTCCAATTTCACTACAAAGCATTAAAGGGAACTGGTATTTTTGTTGTCATTTCCACCAAGTCAAGTTATGTTGTTAGCGTAGGAGAGGATTATTCTAATACAGCCATGAAGTCACTGGTCTCAGCAACCACTGGCCTAGAGTCTATAACAGCGATACTCAACTGGAGGACCGGGGTCTGAATGCGGACCTCTGCTCCAGATTTCCGACCCCTGCCCTGACAGCTCTGCACTCAGTTGCTTTGTAGCACCATGCTCAGAGCTGCCCCCTTGATCGGCAATTTAGTGCCTAGTCTCCCTGCCAATGTCATGGCCCCCTGGCACCTAGCATTACAATATGTAGTACTGCACGAGCGGGAATTGGCATTGCGAGGTACACACAAACATTGTTTCTCAGTCTCTTTGCTCCATCCATTCCTGTCCCCCCCAGCTCTGCCCCATCCATTCCCGTCCCCTCAGCTCTGCCCCATCCATTCCCGTCCCCTCAGCTCTGCCCCATCCATTCCCGTCCCCTCAGCTCTGCCCCATCCATTCCCGTCCCCTCAGCTCTGCCCCATCCATTCCCGTCCCCTCAGCTCTGCCCCATCCATTCCCGTCCCCTCAGCTCTGCCCCATCCATTCCCGTCCCCTCAGCTCTGCCCCATCCATTCCCGTCCCCTCAGCTCTGCCCCATCCAGACCAGTCTCTCTGCCCCGTCTATTCCTGTCCTTCCCGTTTTGCCCATCCAATCTGCAGCCTCCCAGCTTTGCCTGTAGGTTCTGTGGGGCACAATAGGATTTTTGGAGTGGGGTGGGTCCGCGACAGCTCTCCGCCCGGACCTTGACCTCTTACTGGATGCCTTTAAATGGACCTTTACAAGAAGTGGTTGAGTACCCCTGGTCAATGCTGATGGGCTGCCTCTTTGTGGGGCATCCCAATTTGGGATGATCTGGAAAAACTCACATCCCAAGGTGCATGCGCATACACAGGAAGTATCGTTGCTCAGCTCTGTCTGTGCACATCCCTGCACCAGCTATGCTAAGTTTGTAAGGACGCATTCTCTGTTTAATTGCTCAGAGCAGCAAAGCAAAAGCTGAATTGAATGTGCACCAGTGTGTGGCCAGAAGCCTGGGCATGCATCATGGTAGCAAAGGAAAGGCGAGTCAATCTAGGGGGATAAACACAGTGGGACATCGCAAATTGTAATGCCCCAGGCAGGAGGAGCGAAACCCAGAATAGCAATAATCACAGGTTTTCCAGTCAGTGATCCCGATTTGGGATGCCCTGCTGTGTGAAATCCCCCCGGATCGCCACAATTGCTCACCTCTTTGGTGATCCCGTGGCACATGTGCAGGACGTCTCTTTTATTCACCAGTCAACGCTCGATTCAGCTTTACTAAGCTGCCCTGATGTCAGAGAGGTTTCCTAAAGCTGAACAAAGGTCTGGAAGTGCCCCATTCAGCTGTGCCTACCTTCGACAGCCAATCACAGTGATCGATTTCTCCGGGGGAACCAATGAGAAAGGTAACACTTCTCCCTCTTAACTACGTTAAATGGACAGGGGGGGCATCGGCACTCAGGATGCCTCCATGCGCCTGGAACACCACCAAGGAAGAAGCCTGTCTGTGTCTATATGAAATAGAGTGTGAGCTGAATCCTATATATCACAGAAGCTATACAGAGAGCTGCTGGGAGGCCCACTCACTGGCAGGTGCACAGCAGGGGTGGGGGGGGTGATTGCATTTGGCTGATGAATCGGCTATGAATCATCACTTCTCTCCTTCCAATAGATGACCTATATAAGAGATGAAACACTTCAGAGCCTCACATCCAGCTCAACTGGTCTCTATCCAGCAGTGACACAGCACCAGAGAAACACCACCATGGCCGACGTGAATTAAGACGCACAGACAAAAGCCTTTAAAGGAGGACGAAAAAAATATTTTCACTATCGCAGGTTTTGTTCGAACTGGGATATCCCACAATGTGACCCCCACCCCCAACACTTCTGCTCATATCAGCCTTCTTTGCCATACAGCAGCAAGCATCTCTTCAGCCACTCCGCTCCAGCTGGGAGTAGCCGCAAGCCATTTAGGTAGGCCTGGTGCAAGTGCACACGTCAGCCTGAAAGATGCATGGCCAACATATGCATTGTGGAATTGCCGGAAATATAAGATTCTGGGCGCATCTGAAAGGTCCTCCATGGAGGTGCCATGAGAGGGGGGGGGGGTGGCAGCAGAAAGCAGGACATCCTAAACTGGGATGCCCTGCAGGGAGGGAGCAGGGGTCCCCAACTTGTGGCAGACCCTTCCTGTGTGGCTCGGCAGTTGTTTTGCTAGACAAAGACATTTGTGGTCACACTGTTGAGGCTGGAGGATACGTGGAGCCCAGGGCTTGACATGGTCAGTGTCATGCTTTGGGTTTATGTAGAGTCAGATAGGCAAACCCAATTGGTTGTCAGAGGAGCGTGCTGCTGTTGCCGATGCGATGATGCAACCACGGAAAAGCCCATTTTCAGGTTTCCAAGGAGTTATTGGGTTACACATGGCACATCCAATAGCAGTGTCCATAAGGTAGGGTGGGATCCCCAAAAGTAACAGCAGACAGTTTAAACCACTGCCGCCTGCAGAACTTTGCAACCAAAAGCAGCATCAGCTGAGGCCCTAACATCAACCTTGTAAAACTTAGAAAAAGTATGAACAGAAGACCAAGTAGCGGCCTTGCAAACCTGTTCAACAGAAGCCTGGTGCTGAAAGGCCCAAGAGGCACCAATAGCACGAGTAGAATGAGCAGTAAGGCGGAAGGGAGGTTCCTTCCCCTTAGCAGAATAGGCTTGCACCACCGCCTGACTGATCCACTTACTGATAGTGGACTTAGCCGGAGCAAAACTCTTAGGCCCAGAAGGGAGAACAAAAATAGCTTTAAGGTCCTGACCACATCCAGAAAATGTAACACCCGCTCCTTAGGGTTACTAGGATTAGGGCACAGAGAAGGCAAAACAACGTCCTTATTGAAATGAAAAGCAGACACAACCTTAGGCAGAAAATCTGGCTTAAAACGAAACACCACCTTGTCCTGGTGTCTCTCAAAGGAGGTTTGATGGAAAGCGCCGCCAACTCAGAAACACGCCTAACAGAAGTGATAGCCACAAAAAAGACTACCATAAGCGTCAAAATGGACAAAGGGGCCTCACGCAAAGGCTCAAAGGGAGACCCCTGCAAGGCAGATAAGACAAAGTTCAAATCCCAGACTGGTAACATAGGCTTACGTGGAGGACGCACGTGAGTAACCCCCTGAAAAAAGGTCTTAACCAGAAGATGGTTGGCAAAGGATCTTTGGAAGAAAATGGCCAAAGCTGAAACTTGACCTTTGAGGGTACTAAGTTGAAGACCCAAATCAAAACCACGTTTGGAATTCCAGAATCCTGGGGATAGCAAACGCCCTACAGGGAAGCGAACTGGACTTACACCAGTCAATGTAAGCATGCCATACCCTATAGTAGATAGATGACGAGGACTTCTTCCTAGCCCGAATCATGGTACTAACGATATAAGATAAAGATGGAGGTTTCAGCAGCCAGGCCGTTAAAGCCAGCGTTTGTAAATTGGGATGGCGTAGCTGCCCCTGAGTGAGCAGATCTGGAAACTTGGGCAGGACGTACTGATCTACTGCCAACTGCACGATGTCTGGGAACCACACTCTTCTTGGCCAACAGGGGGCCACCAGAATGGCTGGCACCCCTTCCTGGGCTATATTGCGCAACACCCTGCCCAGCAGAGGAAACGGAGGGAACACAGAGGAGCTGAAAGCTCTTCCAAGACATTGCTAGTGCATCCATGGCTAAGGCCAGAGGGTCCTGGGACAGAGAGACAAAAGCTGGAAGCTTGTGACGGGACACAAACAGATCCACATCCGGCTGACCCCAGCGGTGGCACAGAGAGCGAAACACCCTGCTGCTGACTGACCATTCTCCCAGACGAGAAGTCCCTCCTGCTCAGGGAGTCTACTTCCAGATTTTCCACCCTCGGGATGTACACTGCCGAGATGCAGGGAACATTCTCCTCCGCCCAGAACAGAATCAGAGACACTTCCTTGAGGGCCCTCCTGCTCCAGGTCTTTCCCTGATGATTGATGTAGGCAACCGCCGTCTGGTTGTCCGAGCGGATCTGAACAGCCCAACCCCGAAGGTGCAGAGTCAATTGTGTGAGAACCAACCTCACCGCGTTCCAGAATGTTGATAGGGGTATGGGCCTCCTGGGTGCCCCACCGACCCTGGAATTTCAAGGACTTCCAGAAGCCCCCCCCCGCCCCAACCTGTCAGACTGGCATCTGTGGTGACTGTCTCCCAGCAAGAGGCCAGAAAGGATCTGCCCACCAACAGGTTCCTTGAGTCCAGCCACCACGAGTGAGACCGCCTGGCCGGAGGGGACAGAACAAACACCTGATCCAGGGACACAGGGTCCCGATCCCATACTGACAAGAGGTGAAGTTGAAGAGGTCTCATGTGAAACTGAGCGTATGGAACCGCCTCGAAGCAAGGCACCATCAGGCCCACCAGCTGCATCCCCTGCCGGATGAAGGGATGAGGGCAAGACAGAAGAAGCTGGGCTTGAGCTTGAAGACTCTCCACCTTCTGCCGAGGGAGAAAGATCTTGACCTGATCTTGACCTGAGATGTATCCAGAGTCATGCCCAGAAAGGACCTCACCAGTGACGGGGACAGGGAAGACTTGGGGTGATTGATTACCCAGCCGAAGGACTCCAGTGTGGACACCACCAGCAGTATCCAGCTCGGCCTGCTGGAAGGACTGAGACGTGATGAGAATTTCGTCCAAGTAAGGAAGAATGCGAATGCCCTGAGATCTCAGCAGAGCCATTACGCCCGGCAGAACCTTGGTGAATACCCTGGGAGCCGAGGTGATACCGAAAGGCAAGGCCACAAATTGGTAGTGCTGATCCTCCAGAGCGAACCTCATGCCTGAGGGGCCTTGGGGGAGGACTTCGGCTTGGGACCCCAGGAGGGGCCGGGGCGGCCGTGTCCCCTGCCCCAATGGTCTCCGCGAGCCCCAACAAAAGAGACTCCTCGACCAGTTACCACGGAAGGAAGGGAGAAGGGCACCTGTCCCCCGAAAGGACCGGGACGGCCTCCTATGTTGAGGTAACCTACCGCCCCTGGCAAACAAGTCCAAGCGTTCCCCAAAGAGGCGCAGCCCCTTACAGCCACACCACCCTGAATGCGCCCAATCTCGTCTGATCTCGGAAGCTAAGCAGGGTCGGGCCTGGTCAGTACTTGGATGGGAGACCGCCTGGGAATACCAGGTGCTGTAGGCTTTAAGGGGCAGTTGTGGCCTAGAGGTAAGGGAGCGAACTTGTGACCGGAGGGTGGCAGGTTCGAATCCCGGTCCTGGGACATGACTGAAGTGCTCTTGAGCAAGGCACCTAACCCCCCAACCGCTCCCCGGGCACTGTAATAAGGGCAGCCCACCGCTCTGGGCATGTGTACACTCACTGCACGGATGGGTTAAATGCGGAAGACAAATTCCTATGTGTGTGCAAGCATACAATGGCGATCTATGCATTATTATTTATTTATTAATATTATTTATTATTTTATTTATTAAAGGGAAAACCAGTGTGAGCCTTCTTAGCAGCATTATCAGCTGCTCACTGATGCAGCCAAACAGAGCGGCGTATAGCCACCAAAAGGGCAGCTGTCCTTCCACACATTCTAATGGTATCATCCATGGCAGAAAGAACATATGCAACAAATTCATAGCAAAGCAGGAGAGATCTATACTCTTCTCCTCCCGCGTCATCAGAGGCCCCATCTAAGAGACTCTTAAGCAGCCCTTTAATAGCAATAGCTGTAATGGCAGAGGCACAAACCGGGCGCAGCGCTGCCCCCACACAGGCAAAAGCATGACAAGCCAGCTGGTCCATGCGCCGGTCCTCACCATCCCGCAGGGTAGTAGTGTGAGGTGAATGCATGACAGATGTATTGGACAGCCCCAGAACGGACGCGTCCACCTCGGGAGGACATGACAAATGCTTAATCACATCAGCAGGAAAGGGATACCTCTTGTCCCAACTCTTGGGCACCCCAGGGAGCTTACTAGGCCGTTCCCATTCTTTGAGCACCAGATTATTAAAGTGAGTCTGCTCCGGGAACTCCAAGCGTGGTTTAACCGTATGAAAAAGCTCACCCTGCTGCTGCGGGGCCACTGCAGGAGGGGAAATACAAAGCACTTCAAAAATGTGAGACAAAAGCCTGTCAGTGTCATCGGAGGACCATGGGTCTTCTCCAAAGGGAGACCCGGTACCGCCATAAATCTTAGGCTGTTCCTCAGATGATTCTGAATCAGAAAATAATTCCCCCTCCTCAAGGGGACAATAACCAGGAACATTAGAAAATTCCTCAGCCTCAACAGGGAAGAGGGAAACAGCGGGAGATAAATGCCGCTTCTTAGCAGAAGCCTTACGCGGGGCAGACCCGGTAAAACGTTTCTCAATGCTGGCCACCCGTGCAGCCAAATCAGGTTGAGACTCCCCGCTAGTATGCCCCTTGCTGGGGGTCAGATGTAAGCGTGGGGGGGTAGGCAAAGCCAGAGGGGGCGCAGCACCAGGCCCAGTAACTGACAACCCAGACTGCAGCGCGAGCACCTGCTGGGCGCAAGGGTACACACACCACATCATCACTTATAGGGGATACCCCACACGCAACACATAGCCGGGCTTGTCCCAAAGGAACCCCAAGCACATTATCCCCAGAAGCCTCCATATGGTGATTTGAGTGGCACAACAGGCCAGTAAGGGTTAACGCTAAAAAGCTACCTGGGATGCCTCCAAGGACCCGCTAGGGAAGTGGGAGACAGCGAGGGGAGAGGGCCGGGAGAAACCACAGATGTTGAAGTTTTAACCCGCCGGAAAGACAAACATTCCCATAAGAATATACACTAAGGAAAAAACCCAGGAGAACCACCCTGCAGGGGTACTTACGGACCGCAGGAAGCCAGCAGAGCACGCAGCACAAGGAGAGGTAAAATGGCGCCTGAAGAGACCTCGAGGGACGGGCCGTGGAGATGTGATGCGAAAAAACGTCATCCGCAGAGCCCCCCCCGAAGAGCGCGAATCGTGCCCCACGTGATGAGGCCAGCCAATAGCGGCGCCGCAGCCTCAGAAGCAATGTCGCCGCCGTCCGCAGAGCGCGGTACAAGCGCGCGGCGGCGTACACGGTGAAACACACACCAACAAACGTGCAGACCACCAGCCACCCCCCTCCCCCGGAGATCTCCCCGAGGGAGAGCGAGGCAAGGAAATTAAGGGATTATCAGCCCTAGAGAAAAAAGGGGGGGGGGAGGGGAGGGTGAGAAGGGGCACCTAGGGGGGTAAGAGTTAAACAGCACAGGAGCCTGGCAAAACCCATAGTGCAGGAGGGGGCATCCCAAAAGGCTCACCATCAGCCTAAACCGTCTTCCCTGTCAGAGCAGGGACTGCGGTAGGAGCAGTGCTCCTCAGCACCTACCCTGTTGCTTACTGACCTACCTTCACCCGAACCTTGTCAGCCGAGGCTGGGAGGCATTGGTCTGGTTCGGAACGGGTGGGAATAGTCCTGCAGGGCCGCAGGCAGATAAGCCCCGCTCACCTGCGCAACGTAGAGAGCCATCTTCTATATTCGCACCCCAGACTGCAGATAAGAACTGGGGAATTTGTGGTTGGTCCCTGACTTATACGGGGCCAGGAGAAGCCACAAGTTGTTTTCTGCAGTCCAGCGCCATCTTGTGGATGTATTACCCCATGTATAAGGAATATTCTGGACCAGGACGTGCTGTATACTTGGAATAAGGTCATAGGCAGCAACAGCATTACAGGTGGAGACCACCTTTCTTGCCAAATCTTTCAACTGTTCTTATATGGTGTCTCCTAAGGCTTAGCCACAAGCCGTAACCCAGACATTCAGGTTTGCCGGGCACAGTGAGAGCAAGCAGCGGGGGGCAAGCAGCTTTTGGTCCCTTTTCTATATTTTAGTTCAACTCTAAACCCTAGGAAGCCTGAGCTCCTATGTCACACTTGGACCTTGCATGACCATGGGCTGGTTGCTGGTGGGCCTGTGGGGCGCTAGCTGCAACACCAGGATAGCTGGCAGGTTAAAGTGGACCAAATCCCACATTTTTAACTCGCATCCCCTGAATTGCTCCCCCCACGAATAGCAACGTCTGCCTATTTCTACTGCTCCAGTTTCACTCTAATCCCAGGCAATGGCTCCTGTTTTAGCTGTAAAGCTCAGCCCCCTTCATTCATTTCCACTGCTGTGTGTGGCAATGATGTCACTGCCACACTTATGCAATGGCTGATCACCTGACATCTGAGAGAGGGAGAGCAAAAGAAAAAAAATCAGTGTTCCAGGGCGATTTGATAAGCGAGTTCTACACCCTAAGAAGGGACTATGGGCAGGGGCTTTGGCCAAATGTATTTCTCAAGTTCAGTGGGTTTTGGCCCGTTTTAAAGTTGACCAAATCCCGGGATTTTGGTTCTGTTCCCAGGGGGCACCCCGATCGTGGGTGCCCCGCTATGTGAAACCTCCCCCAGATCGCTGCAGCCAACTCACCTTATCCTGGTCCCATGGCGTGTCTAAGAGCAGCGGCTCTGATGGCCACATCCTCCGCTTCCCTCTAGCAGTACGCATACCGCGCCAGGCACTTGTGAATGCCCGGCGCAGGCACGCTCCCTGTTAGGAGTCAGAGGATGCGGCCGTCAGAGCCGCTGCCCTTAGACATGCTGTGGGACTGGGATAAGGCAAGTTCACATAGCGGGGCACCCCCAACCAGGGTGCCCCCAGGGAAAGGACCGAAACCCAAGATAGTCAAAACTTTTTACTTTCCTGGGTTTTGGTCCACTTTAAGGTTCAAATCCAGAGCCATCACGAATCAGGGTAACTTGGGGGCTCTTATTTGATTTTAGGCCCACTTTAAAATTATATAGGTCATGAGGGATACTTTATATTATATTTACTTCCATGCTCATGAGTGGTGTCCAGTCATTGAAGGGAGCCCGGTCCCACATCACTGGATGCAGGGCCGAGCACAGAAGCAGATTGGGGAGGGTACTGTCACCACCGGAGCCGAGGGCAAAATAATAGAGGGCCATGGGGGTGGGGGGGTGTAAAATAAGTTGTAGCCTCTTTGTATTTTGGGCTTACATGTCCTTTAATATTCTGGAAAAGGAGGAGAAAAATCTTTGTGATAACATGTCTACTTTAAAAGCAGAACAAAAACTAGGGAATTTGACTATCCCGGGTTTTGTTCCGTGCCCCCGGGAAACCCCGGTTTGGGATGTCCCACTGTGTGAAACCCCCCTAGTACTCCACCCGCACACTGCTGGGGATGTGGCAGTGCGAGTTCCCCATTGAATTCAACCAAAGCTTTTTGCCATCTTAATATGGCAAAGGGCTCTGATTGGACGTGAACCCACGTATCTGCCATTGGAGCCTGGAAGGGCGAGTCTTTACAGGTGCCCTGGGGATTTCACACAGCGGGGCGTCCCAATTCACAATGCCCCAGGGAAATAGCAGCAGCCCTGGAATCAAGTAGAAAGAAAACAAAAAAAAAAGATTTTTCAATACTGAAAATGCCTCTCGCCATTGCTCCAAGCAAAAAAGAAAAAAAAACATCCTCCTGTTGTAACGAATTGCTCACATGCACCGAGGAGTCTGGTGAGGCGATGTGAAAGCTGTGTATGTTTCCATGGCAACAAGAGATCAGGGTGCCGCTGGTACATACATGGCTTACTACAATGTACACGTCTCTGGCAATAGAGTCTATGGGCCGTCATCTCCTCTCACACGCAGGATCATCGCATTTCCAACCTCTGCTCCCAGAAATGCCTTGAGCCAATTGGGATTAATAACAGGCAGGTTTATGGTAAAAGGTCTGTCCAGGCAATACACACACACACAAATGAAATAAGCATACTCCCCTTTTGCTTCCACAGGCAGTAAAATTCAGGTTCCGAGATCAGGTGCCGCACCCCCACCCCCCCGGCCATCAACAGAGAGTGCATGCCAACGTAAAGCACTGAGTAGCCACCACCAGGAGCACCCGAAAAAGTGGTCTAACAGCCACTCTGTCCCTTGAGGCTCTTAGCATGAGGAGGAACGGTGTGCCTCGACGGGGAAACCCAGTTTGTCCGTAAACACTCACCTTTCCCCGCTCCAATGACGCATGTGCGGGCTGTCAATGAGAGGCGCCTGCTATGACCAAGTCATTCGGCAGGTGGCTCTCATTATTTACCGCATCCCAGTGTTGTGTGCACGCTCCTGCCCCAGCGATTCAGATAAGCGGAGGCAGGAGTGCATGCACGGATGGTGATAGGGCAGCACATGCTCCCCATTCAACTCCAGGAGAACAGCCTGCCAAGTGACGTAGGAACAGCATGCAGCTCGCATTGTACGAGAACCTTTGGGGACCGTACAGGCGAGTTTTACAGGGCGAACCGGGGGGTTCACAGAGTCCAGTGCCTGAAAACCAGCAGAATCGCCCTCAGTTTCAACACATTGATTAAAAGACTGCGCTCCCAGAGAACTGGAACCATCTGGTCCATCGTCTGCACAGTCCTGCGCCATTTGTAGAGGCCTGGAGTGGAACTAGGCATACGGAACCGCCTAGATGGTAGACACCATCAGGCCAAGGAGATGCATGCCCTGCCTGATCGTGGAATATTCGTCTGTCAGCAGCGACCTCACCACTTCCTGAAAAGCCATGCACCTCTGCACCAGAAGAGCTCGTACCCATTGAGGATCCAATGTCATACCTAGATAGGTCGCCACCATGAAGGGAGCCACCTGGGACTCGGGTGGTTGATCACCCACCCAAAAGTTCCAGTGTGGAAAGGCCCGTCCGAACATCCCACAGTGCCTCTGCCAGAGATGGGTCCAGAAGAAGTCGTCCAGGTATGGGGTGATGTGCAAACCTTGCCTCCGCAGGAGTGCCATCACCACCAACAAGACTTTCGCGAACACTCGCAGGGCAATGGACAGTCCGAACAGTAGTGCCACAAACTGGTTGATGACCAGAGAAGATCGGGACATGCAGATAAGCATCCTTTATGCCCACCGTGGCCAGAAAATCCCCCTGTTGCAGAGACGTCACAACCCTCATAATCGTCTGAACTGACCCATCCTTCTTGGGGATGACAAATAGTATTGAGTAGAAGCCACAGCCCCGCTCTGAGGGGGCACAGGTACTGCAGCTCCCAGATCCAGGAAGAGCTTCATTGCGCAATTGTGAGTCGCTGCCCTTTCTGCGACGTGGGAAGGCTTGAATGCCACATATCCGTGTGAAGGCCAGGTCCAGAACTCGATCTTTTATCCAGAAGAAACAACCTCCCGGACCCAGACATCGGGAATTTGTTACCTCCACACGCACGTAGTGCAAAAGATCGGGTGAGGGCATCCTGTCAACTCTGAGAGGGCTTGGGCTGGCTGGTTCCTTGGGGTCTAGTTTTCCCCAGTAGCTTTAGCTTGAAAGCTACTGAAAGTTTTTCACCTGAAAAACCCTTGCGGCATCTGGAGTCTGTAGAAGCTCCGAACTGCCGGAAGGGCCAAAAATTTGGTGACTTGTGAAACGAGGTCCGCAGTTTCCGTTGTTGTTCTCTCTGTGGGAGCCTCGTAGACTTTCCACCCATGGCCTTTCGGACAAGGTCATCTAGAGGCTCACTGAAAAGACAACCCCCTGAAAAGGGGAGGGCAGTAAGCGTCGACTTGGAAGCAGTGTCAGACGACCACCGTTTCAGCCAGACCATGAGTTGCAAGGTGATCAGCAAGGCAAGCTCCCTAGCCACCAGACAGAACAAGTCGTCCATAGCATGCACCATTTCCCAAACGCATCCTATGCTGCTTCTTCCAAACCATGCCTGCCGTAGCCACCAAGGACGTCATGCAAGCTGGACGCATGGCTGACCCCCATCAAGGAGAAAGCATGCCTGGCCAGATGGTCCAACCTCCTATCCAACAGGATTCTAAAGGCCGTACTATCCAAAGTAGGCATAATGGTGTGCCGAGCCAGACCAGACACCGGTTTGTCTACCTCAGGTAGCAAAGTCCAAGCCCTGACCTGTAAAAGGTTTACTTGGCATCCAGGAAGAGACAGAAGCTTATCCGGTTTCTCCCACTCCTTTGCCACCAGCCTGTTGAAGTGGACAAGCCTGGGAAAACCTGCCTGACCTTCTCACGCTTGTAGGGTTCGCCCTTCTTTATCTGCCGCTTTGGCCAAGGAGTAGAGAGGTGCAGTACCTCCAATATTGCCTCAATAAGCTCCTCAACATGATCCGTTGAGTGATCTGGAGGGTTACCCGACGTATGCGCGCTGCCATAAGACACCTCAGCCTCCGACCAACTGGAAGTGGATCCTGAAAAAGGTCCATGATGTAGAAGCTATAATCCTCCGAGGATTCCGTCTGAATTTGCCTACGCTTGGCTGTAGCCTTCTCGTCTGGGCGGCAGAGACAAACTTGGTATGCCCTTGCTGGCAAAAGCCAAAGACCGTGCCCCTCAAGCGAGCCACACTGTCCGCCACGTCCGAAAAGAGGAGCCCCATCCAGACCTGACTGCACTACCGGAAAAGCAAACTCCCTGCAGCGGAGATCAACCCACCGGCCAAGGATGCAGCAGCTTCCAGACCCCCACCCTGCAACAACATAAATAAATGTCAGATTCCTAAAGGCATCAGTACAAGCCAAAAGCCTTTTTCCCCCCAGTGGGAGCCCTACCTGACCAGAAAAAAAACGTGGGGCAGCGGTCACGCTGGATCAGGGAAGCAGTGCAGGAGCTGCCGTAGATGGTGCTGCCTTATTTTACTGAGAAGGAAGGCGGAGCCACAGACCTCACAAATGAGGCCGTCCCGCCCCCTCCTCCTAGCGGGCTGAATCCATGCCATGGCCTGCCTTATACATCCTACAGTCCCCACCTACGGCCGAGATTAACCCATGTGTTGCTACTGGTGGTGGCCCAGAATGGAAGAGATGAGAAAATAAAGATGATAGATCAGCTCAGTACCTTGAGAACATCCTTTTGGCATCAAAATATACACTTTTGGGATATCCCCCTTTATGTATCCACCACGATTAGCTGGCATTCCATAAAGACTCTTCTTGCGGAGCATCAAGAACATCTGTGAATGGTGCACACACTGCTGGCCACACAGACATGCGTGCACCTGCGGCAGCCCATCCTGATGTGCCTGGCACGGGTACGCACCTCGCATGGAGGTATAGTGGGGATACGGCATGGGAACACTGGCAAGGTGACTGTACTGGCTATCCCCAAGAAATACACAAAGTGAATTAACCCATAAAGAAGGAGACTAGCAGCCCTAAAGTCTTATAGACTCTGGGATTGCTGGTATACGCACCTTAAAACTGGCACTCGTGCAGGCCACCATCCCAGGCTTCACTCGGCTGATGCGCATGCTCCCAACATATTTGAATGGCTGGGCACACATCACAGGTGGGGCTGCTGATTGAATGAGAGCCTGCGTATGCGCTGTGGGATCCCTGCCCCCACCAAAGTGAGAAAACTGGCGATACCAAGGGGTTTCACACAGCTTGACTACATAGCCCCTTTAAAGTGGACCAACACCCACCGGTGATCGGCCCGGGAATCTATAAAAGATTCCCGGGCCGATCACCTCCCTCCCCGCGGGACATCCGAGATCGGGATGTCCCGCGGGGTGAAACCCCCCCAAACACCCCAAACTCCTTACCTCAGTTTCGTCGGCGGCCGGCTGCGCCGCCTCCCTCGCGCCCCTCTAGACGTGCGCGCGCCCGCGCCGGCCGTCTGTGAATGGTCGGCGCGGGCACGCGCGCGTCAAGAGGGACGCGCGGGAAGCGGCGGCAGCGGAGCCGCTTGTCCGCGGCTTGTCCGTCGGCGCGGGGAGAGGCGAGTTCAGGGGGTTCGGGGGGGTTTCACACAGCGGGGCACCCCGATCGGGGGTGCCCCACCGAAGTGAACCAAGACCCAGGATAGTCAAAATCCTGGGTGTTGGTCCACTTTAAAGCGGACCATGCTCAAGTTATCACTACCTTATTCATTATTTGACTGCCGGCAACAAATTGCATTCAAACCAAATTGGTCACCGGCAGTCACTTGATTGGCAGCTGTATCATGAATGAGGAAGTTGGTTCAACTTCACTATATAGTCCTGCTTTAAAGATAGTCAAAATCCTGGGTTTTGGTCCACTTTAAATGTTAGGTAAATGGCTCAGTTTATGATAAATCGGGATATCGAGCCTCAGCAGCAGCGTGTTCGCTCTTGCCCACCAGCCTATCTGAATGGCTGGAGGTGGGAGCGCGTTCACAGCCCAAAGATGCAGGGGTGCAGCCGCCAGATGGTTACACAGTGAGGAAGCAAAGAAGGAGGTAAATGTTGTGGTGCCCCGGGGGCAAAGGGGTTTCACACAGCGGGGCGTCCCAGTTTCAGAAGCCCCAAGGGGCAGTAGCTTGTCCTGGAATTCCTTAGATTTCAGGTCCAGCTTCACTGGGTTTTGGCCCAGTGTCTTTCAGGGAGTGCCCATAGCAGGAAAGACACTAACTGGAGCCAAGCAAGGCCAGAGGTGCGCCGGGACTTCACAAGTCAAACAAAAAAAAAAGAAAAAAAAAGTGATCGTCTCCTATGCTTATTAAGCTGATGGCATGAGGGGTGTAGGTGAGGTTAGCTTTGTGGCCCTGCGGCATCCCCCGACCCTGAGACACCAGGGAGGGTTCAGGTCTGCTTTAAGCTGCTCTTCGCTAACTGTACAATAAACATGGAGGAATGATGTCCACATTCCACGCTCAACAAAACAAGTTACACAGCAAAAAAAATGTGGCCGGGCACGAGGCCATGCAGCGCGCGCACTCCTCACTACTGGCCAATAAGACACAATAAATACCACACGCAGCTACTACTTCGTGTTTGGAAATCCCTCTGTGTGGGCCCAGGCTGCCACACATTACAAATCCATCGGGGGTAGGTCACCTCACACACAGCACCTGACTGAAGGGACCAAATCGTATGACCTCCTTGGCCGGCACCACCCAAACTATGCCTAGATCTCAGCCAAAACTGTTATCAGACACTAGAAGCTGCTCAAAGTCAATCATACATTGTGATGCTGCTTATTGGCTGGAAGTAGGGTTCTTCTTTAACCAAAGCCTAGCAGTAGATGCCACCAAGTGCTTCTATACTAATCCATTTCAAAGACCCCAATCCCAGCTGTAATTCTTGAGCCCCTCCTATAGAGGGTGCCCATACAGTGCTCTGCTACAGTGAATGGGGCTGCAGGCTCTATTCACTGTGGTGCTTTATTCATCCATGGATTTGAACTTACAAAAGGGACAGAAGAACGGAGGGCAGCCTAGACCTCCTGAACGGTTAGGTGTAGAGGTTCTGTAGCCGGTCTTGCTAAAGCTAGATACGAATTGCTGGAGTGTAATCTTGGCTGTCACTGGTGCCCGATTGGCTCCCTTGGGAGTTTTAAAGTGGACCAACACCCTAATCTAACAGCCCTAAACTTAAACCGGACCTTCAGCATGATTTAATGAAAAGCTCAAACCCTTAAACTATTACCCAGTATCTAAAATTATATTTTATATTTACATAAATATTTTATATTATATTTAAGTTATATTTAAGTTTTTAGTCACTTATTTTTTCCCCCACTGGGCTGCAAATCTGTTCAGGACTTTAGGATACGGGCGCCGCCATCATGCCTCAGAAGCATCACATACTGAGGAAAGAAGAGCGTGATAAAGTACAGGGGGCGGGGTTATAGCTGTGCTTTACACAGACAGAGCACAGTTGAGGTCAGGAAAAGGACAGCAATCCCAGAATGCAGAGCGACACAGTCAGAAGACAATTCCTGTTTGCAGGCTGCCTGATGCTCTATGAGCAGCCATCTTGGATGTCTAAAGGCTCATAACATGCAGTAGATGCAGGTAGGATGATTTTTAATGTGGGCAATCTGTATGTACAGGGTGGGGGAAACGTATAAGATAAGACTCTTATTCAGGGTCCACTCTAAGGGTTTGGACGATTAGGGTGTAGGTGCTCTTTAAAACTCCCAAGGGAGCCAGTGCTGCACTAGTGACTGCCAGGATTACACTCATATCCCAAATCTGGATGCCCCAATAATAGGGCATGTCCTGCATTGTCAAACCTCCCACATCAGACTGAAGGGAAACTAGGCATGAGTCCGACCCTCAGCTGGGCACAGCTGCCAAACAGAGCTCCATGCCGGGCAATAAAGCACTCCAACACCCATTTCCAACCAAATGGGTCGAGGACCTCAATGAGACATGCTTGGGCCTGATTGCTAGAGACCGCCCACAAAGCCCCACAACCCCCAGTTTCACTCACCTGCACTGCAATCCCCACAAATGGCTGCCATTCAGATGCTCTGTATATTCACTGGCAGCCGGGAAAGCAAAGCAGAGCTGACTCCGGACCATGTGACCGCACCAATGGCCATATTTTCCCAGGGGAACACAGTGCAGGACAGTGACACTGGGGGTTTAAATCTGAAATCTTAGCCAAGTACAGGCTCCCACAGCACATAAGCGTGCTTTTCTCCAATCAGAAGCAATTGCTGTGCACATTTGGGATGCCCCGCTGTGTGCATCGCCCTGTAAACTTCACCTTCTGGCCATCCCACGGGACATACATGGGTCACTGGGCAATTGGTGCCAACGCTCCATTCATAGCTTCTTTTGCCCACCTCAAATTAAAAGATGAATGAAGCCTTGGGCCCCTTCTCTGCGTACTCGCAGTAGCCATTCCCAAACGCCTGGCACGGGTCAGCTAAAGGTATGCGTTCGCGGCATACACTGTGGGGATGCATCGGGATGCACTAGGGATGAGGAACCCTGCCTGTTGGTTCTCTTCAATTGGAAAGTCCACTTTCATGAACTTTCCTTCAGACCTCAGAATATACCAAAGAACAAGAGACTCCCTGGCCTTCCCCGGGGGATGAGGCCTTACTATAGAGTGCTCCCACTGACTTCACTGGGCAACTCCATACAAGAAATGGCAACCTCGACCTCCTGAACAGGTAAGCGTAGAGGTTCTGTAGCCGGTCGTGCTAAAGCTAGGTATGTGTTGCTGAAGTGTAAATCATGGCTGTGACTTGTGCCGCATTGGCTCCCTTGGGAGTTTTAAAGTGGACCAACACATCTGATAGTCCTAAACTCAAGGGCCTGGACGACTCTGTACAAGGAAGTTTCTTGTTTACACGAGTGCCTATTGAAGTCAATGTCAGAACTCTGTACTAAGGCCTCGGTCACCCTCCTGACCGGGTTCTCATTGTGACGCTGCGGGTGTGCAAAGAGCGGCGTGGGAGGAAGGGTGTCTCATGCCCCCTGGCACCTTCTAATCTGTGGTTTGGTGTAAAGATTACGAAAGTAGACGACCCAGGATTTTCATTTTCCCGGGTTTTGTTCCGTGCCCCCCTCGGGCATCCTCAATTGGGGTGCCCCACTATGGTAACCCCCCAGATCGAAACATTCAGACGCCCCTTTTCCCAGTCCAAGGGAGCATGCTCTGGCTCTCGTCCAATCCAAGCCGACTGAAGTGACGTAATTTAGCTTATTGTGAATGGGGAGCGAGAGAGACGCATCCCCTGCTGCCCGCGCTCGCGTCCCAGCCTATATGAGTGTCTGGTTGCTGGATGCGGCCCACTCTCGCTCCCTATTCACAACAAACAGAGCTGCCTCTCAACAGCTCTGATTGGGCGGAAGCCTGTGCATGCGCCCTTGGACCGGAGAAAGGTAAGTGACCCTGGGGGTTTTCACACAGTGGGATTCCCCAGGGAAAGACAGGTTCTCATTGGATGAGGGCCCACACATGAGAGCTGTAGTGTGGAAAGGTGAGCTTTAACGGCGCCCTGAAGGGAGGGTTCACACAGCGGGGAATCACGATTATTTAGATTCTAGGCCGGCCACTGGTGGGCTTTGTTCCGCTTTAGGACAGCGAGGGGGGCATGCAGAATGCTGGAGCCCCCGCTCAATTTTACCCCCCCAGAACGCCCGATATTCTTATCCTCAATCCTCGCCAAGAAAGCAGCCACATGATTGCCCACTGGCACTCACATGGGAAGTGGGCGCGTTCTCAGGTACAGCCACTAGAAAGCTTGAGAATAAGATAAGAATTTCGGGCATGTTAGAGGGCAATGCAAGGGGGGGGGGCTTCAGCATCCTGTCTTCCCCCCCCCCCTCACTTTCTTAATGCAGCAGTACCAATACCCGCACCAAATAGCGGGGAAAAAAGGGTGTTGGTCCGCTATAGGGCAGATCATGTAAAGTCTGGGCAGCAATACTAGGACCTACTAGGTCTCCTCCACGAGAGGAAGACAACACCATCAACACACAACAAATAAAACCAGAAAACAAATCTACAGTTATGGGGAAGTTATTATACACATCTACTACCTAACTTCTCCTAATTTGTGGGACTGCAGCCAGACCTACGCCATAAAAAGCCCCTGAAACGCTAACCAGGAGGAAGTGCGGCTCAAACACGGAGCTTCCACAGGGACAGACTTCCCTCCATCGAATCCAAATATGCGAGTCAGCTTTAAAAGGGGACCAAAACCTGTCAGTGATGCAAAACCAAATTACCCCTCACCCAGAGGGAGTAGAAAAATAAATTGCCATTTTCTCTTACCCCGTTATATTATAAAACCTGTTTTGACACTATTTCTGGACTCCTAAGGGGTGGACATTTCTTACATGATGAAAGAGGACCCTGCATTGAGAGATTTTAATAAATATTCAAATATCAGATGCTGGATCATGATGAAATCACTGGTCCTGATCCAAAACCATCCAAAAAGGGACTGCCTGTGGGGTGAGGAGCTGAGAGAGTATTTTTAAAAAAAGGGGGTTTTGATCCACTTTAAAATGGCCCTAATCTGTAGTGAAGTCATCAAACTAATAAGCGGTGCTCGTCCAATATCTTTTGGCCGATGGCATAGCAAAGGGTTAGCATCCAGGAGAGTGGAAATCCCTGTGTGTAGTCAGCCAATGCTTAGCACTTCCTCGCTTTCTTATATGGCTGCCATTCAGGTTTAATGTGCAAGCCCACCCGGCAAACCTGATTGCTCACCAGCAGTTAGGCAGCCATACAAGGGAGTGAGGTAGTGGTGGTAAGCATTGGCTGACTTGACTTGAGTTCCTCTATATGTGGACCAAACCCCAGCTCGATTGGCCCAGGACCTGCTCCCAGGGGCATCCGAAATCGGGATCGCCCCATTCACTTAACTAGTTTCCCAGTCCAACAGTGCATGCGCAAGCCGCAAAAGCATCCCCGCTATCCCTCTAGTAGGGCGCGTGCCCGTGACAGCCATTTGTGAATGGCTGGCGCGGGCACGTTCCCTGTTAGAGGGAAGGGGGGGGGGGTGTGGCCGCCAGCACAATCGGAGCCACTGGCCTTAGACGAAGGCTTGGGCGCCATTACGTCAGCGGCTCAGAGTGCGCTGATTGGACGAGCGGCCGCACATGCGCCGTAGGACCGGGAAGAGGTGAGCTGTGCTCGGCGATCTGGGGATTTCAGACAGCGGGGGTTCCCTAGGTGAAAGGACCAAAACCCAGGATAGTTTCACTTTAAATGATACCAGCTAATCCATAAGGAAAAGCACAGTGTATGAGCTACAAGGTGTGTGATGGGAGGGAGCCGCAGAGGAAGCCATAGGGCCAGGCTTCTCTTGAAGATATAGGTTCTCTAGGATGTAAGGCCAAGTCATCACTTCCTCATTCACTTGTACAGCAGCCAGTCATGTGACAGCCAGCAACCATTCAGGTTTGATGTGCAAGCTCACTCAGCAAATGGTTACCGTCAGTCACGTGATTGGCAGCCATAATCAATGAGGAAGTGGTGACCATAGGCTGACTTGACTGTGTGAACCCCCCCCCGGGTCGCCCCGTTCACTAACCTCGTTTCCCAGTCCAACGGCGCGTCTAAGAGCAGAGGTCGCATTCCACTATCCCTCTAGCAGGGCGCGTGCATGCGCCAGGCATCTGTGAATGCCGTCGCGAGTACGCTCCATGTTAGAGGGAAGCGGAAAATGCGGCCGTCAGGGCGCTCAGAGCCGCTGCTCTTAGACGCGTGGTGGGACCGGGCAGAGGTGAGCTGGTCTTGGCATCATGGGATGAGTACCAAAACCTAGGATAGTCAAAATCCTGGGTTTTGGTCCACTTTAATGGCAGCAGAGGCTCTGTGGATTATATCACTAGAAATGCAGGGGAACAAAATGATGAAACAAAACTTGACTTTCAGCCAATAAGGACCTTTGGTCCACCCGGGGGGGGTTTGATTTGGTTTGCTCTTCCAGGTAAAAGATCCTTAGGAAGCCAAAGTCAGGCAAGGAACTCTGCAAGATGGGGAACAGGAAACAGCTTTGCACTGCAGTGACACACGCTTCCTACTGGAGGAGGTGTGCCTTCAGCCCCCCCCCAGCAGCTGGCATTTTCCTAGTAAAAATGCAAGCCCCTCTCTAATGTGGTGGTCACCAATGGCTTGAAGGGGTAGGTTAGGTTTTTAAGTGTCCCCATGGACCAGTTGCAAAAAAAAAAAGGCTTGGGTCCACTTTAAAGTGGACCAACACCCATGATTTTCACTATCCTGGGTGTTGGTCCACTTCAGTGGGGCATCCGAGATCAGGCTGCCCCGCTGTGTGAAACCCCCCCAAAAGACCCAAAAAAAGTACCTTTTCGGCGACGGACAAGCCGCCGGCGCCTCCCGCGCGTCCCTCTTACAGGACGCGCGCCCGCCATTCACAAACGGCCGGCGTGGGCGCGCGCACTGCTAGAGGGCCGTGCGGGAGGCGGCTGATCCGTCGCCGATAAGGTAAGGTTTTTTGGGGCTTTTGGGGGGGGGGGGGGTTTCACCCCGCGGGACATCCCGATCTCGGATGCCCCGCGGTGAGGGAGGTGATCGGCCCGGGGATCTTATAGTTTGCCGGGCCGATCACCCCTGGTTGTTGGTCCACTTTAAAATGGGGTGCCCCCGGGGAAAGGACCAAAAGAAAGTTAAAATCCTGGGTTTTGATCCACTTTAAAGGGTTACAGGCTGAACACATACGTTACTGTAACTTCTGTCTGTGGGTTGCCAGGTCGCAAGGCCATGGGTGGCCCATCTGGGTTTTGGCCAGTCGCACTAGGAAATTGAGGCAAAGCCATGGGTGAGTATTGTTACCTCACCGGCGATCCCACATCGCATGCACAGGCTTTCTTCCAATCAGGGTGACGACAGCCAATCAGAATCTATTCTATAGATAACACAATGCCAGGTACTGTCCTCCAGTGGGAAGCAGACGATGCTTACACGACTCGCACGTGAGTGGAGGGGAATACAGGATCGCTAAGTATACCTGGCGAACCACGTGGGGGGTTCAGAGTGGGCATTTCAGATTGGGATGCCCCTGACACGGGGCATAGTTCCGGTATGGTTTTGGTCCACATTAAAGAGACTATCCAGTTCCCCACCCTGCACGACACGCACCCTCACTAGCCAAACAGACCTAAAGTTAATAATGACTTGCATGAAAATGCAAGGACTCACCAATGGCTGGAGCAAGTGGGTTTAATGTCCCTGTGAACCAGCATTTTCCTTCTTCTCATCAAGCTCTGTATTACAGGGAACAGGAAAAGGCTGCACACTGCAGTAACGCACACCCCCAACTGACGAAGGTGCGACTCACTGGGATAGCTTAGCACCTAGCAAGACCCTCCTTTGTGTATCCCCCTGTGATATAAAAAATAACTCACCTCTTACGGCTCCCACGTGGGCCGCTCAGCGGCGCTCATTCTGGAGCTCGCTCCAGGTATGTCAGGGATGAGACATGGAGAGGTAGGTAAATTGGGGGGGGTGGGTTCACACAGCGGGGCATCCCAGTTTTCCTGTCCTCAGTTGAACAGAGCTCTGCTAGGGAAAGGGGAGCGTCTCTCTGTTGCAGGCCTCTCAGAGGGGGGGGGGGGGGATTGTTCCAGGTCCTGGTTCACAGAGAGCAAATCTTCCCCCTCACACCATCTGTGAGCCCTGCTACAGAGAGATGCTAACCTTTCCCTAGCAGAGCTCTGGAGATGGCTGTTCTTAAAAGGCCTAAACCCTCACTGACCACTGTGCCAGGTCCTTGTTCACACTCTAAATTTAAAGTGGACCATCACCCTCCGGTGATCGGCCCGGGAATCTATAAGATTCCCGGGCCGATCACCTCCCTCCCCGCGGCAAATCCGAGATCGGGATGTCCCGCGGGGTGAAACCCCCCAAATCCCCTTACCTTGTCTTCGGCAGCGGCTGGCCGCCGCCGCCTCCCTCGCGCCCCTCTGGACGTGCGCGCGCCCGCCATCTGTGAATGGCCGGCGCGGGCGCGCACGCGTGTCAAGAGTGACGCGCGGGAGGCGGCGGCGGAGGAGCCGCTTGTCCGCGGCTGTCAAACCGCTTATCCGTCGGCGCTGGGAGCGGGGAGAGGTGAGTTTTTCGGGTGATCGGGGGGGTTTCACACAGCGGGGCACCCCGATCGGGGTGCCCCACCGAAGTGGACCAAGACCCAGGATAGTCAAAATCCTGGGTGTTGGTATATTTGTCAAGGAGGGGTTGGGCCTGCTTTAAAAACAGAGACCGCCATCTCCAGCCCTCAGTCTAACAGAGATCGGCCGGGGAAAGGTGAGCATCTCTCCGATGCAGGGCTCACGGATAGTGTGAGGTTATAGATTATAGCTCAGTTCAGTGTTCCTGTGAACCAGGGCATGGGCACAGAGTTGTCAAGGAGGGCTTAGGCCTCTGTTATGGACAGAGACAGCCGTCAATAGAATAGGGCTCGGCTAGGGAAAGGTGAGCATCTCTCTGTTGCAGGGCTCACGGATGTTGTGAGGGAGCTCAGCCTAGTGTTCCTGTGAACCAGAGAATGAGCACAGAGTTGTCAGGGAGTGCTTAGGCCCGTTTTATGGACAGAGACGGCCATCAATCGAACTGAGCATTGCTAGGGAAAGGTGAGCATCTCTACCCTGTGAAGGAGTGGAATAGCTCGGTTTAGTGTCCCTGTGAACCAGGACCCTTGCTGGCCAGGCAAGGTTTAGGTCTGCTTTAAAGATGAGCTAGTGTGAAGGAGCACAGACTGAGGGCCACCCATGGTACCTACAGTAACCTTAGCAAATGAGAGCTGCATGCAGAGCTACAGAGGCGTGTACACAGTGAACACAAGCACACGTGTGGGGATATCCGGTAGCATGTTCTGCACCACAACGTCAACAAACTCAGACAGCCGAGATTACCATACATGACCGGTACACATCATGTATCAGGTAATAAGAGCCAGCTCCCCCCATTACATACTGTCTGATCAATGGCCTGCTGTGTCTTGTTAGCCATAGTGTGATCACACACATGCCCGATTCAGACGGATGGCATGCACATACACCGCAGCCCGAACAGATCTACAATCCTACATATCCTGGCTCCCACCAAAATGACAGGTGGGCCCCGACGACCAGAGGAAAACGAGAAACAAACCAAAAAAAAAAAAAAAAAAAAAAAACACCAATCCAGAGCCAGCAACGAGCAAGGGAGCGATGGACATCATACATGAAGCACGGGCGGCACCAGACATGCACAGATACACACACACACAGATGCATTACCGATTCCTCCTCTCGCCTCACACATCAGCACGGAGGGGGGGGGGGGGGGGGGCTAAGCCACGCCCACACAGCCCTCTATTAACAATAATCATTCCATTGCAGCAGGATGCGCCCCTTCCCCAAATAATCTCCCTCCCGTCTTCTCAGGAGGCGGCCAGTTGCCTTGGCTGCCACCTTAAACAAATGTCAGCGAGAAGTGATCAGACGGCTCTGCCGCTGCTGCGGAGGGGGGGCACCGAATGGTGGGGGGTGACCAAGACTGGCAAGGGAGGGGTGGTCAGACATGTCACAGTCAAGCAACCAGCTGCTGGAGGAATACAGGTTCCAGCATGCCAAGCATTCTGTGCAGAGGGAGAGCAGAGGAATCGACATCTATTTCTACACAGGCCTGTCCCACAGGGGGGGGGGGGCTTCGCTGAGGGACTACAACTCTCAGCATAGCCTGCCCTGCAAATACATTGAAAGATACAAAGACTGCCTCAAGTGGGAGCTGCGCAAGATAGGCTTTTCTATATTGAAGCAGTCTTAGAGACACAAATGACTTCAGGTACCTTTTAAAGTGGACCATAACCCGGGATTTTGACTATCCCGGGTTTTGGTTCTTGTTCGTGGGGCACCGCAATGCGGGATGCCTCGCTGTGTGAAACCCCCGCAGGTCGCCCACTAAAACTCACTTGTCCCTGGTCCTACTGCACATGCGCGGCCTCTCATCCAATCAACACGCTGGACTTAACGGTCAAATCTTCTTTGATTAGTCTAAGACTCGGCTAAGAGTCCAACCGAGCGGAGCCGAGCTTAGCCATGTGCTGGTGGCAGTATCCCCGCTAATCTCTAACAGGGACCGTGCCCGCGCCAGCCATTCACAAATGCATGGCACAGGCCCCGCTAAACGTACAGCAGGAAGTGGCCGCTGCTCGCGCATGCACCATTGGATCAGGTTGACAGGGTGTATACTGGGCGACCCGGGGGATGCCCTGAGGGGAGGGAGTAAGCCTGCCCTGGAGTCTAACTCCATGGTGGGTTTTGGTTTACTTAAAGAGGACCAACACCCAGGGGTGATCGGCCCGGAAATCTATAAGATTCCCGGGCCGATCACCTCCCACCCCGCGGGACATCCGAGATCGGGATGTCCCGCGGGGTGAAACCCCCCAGAAACCCCAAAAACCTCTTACCTGATCCGCCGCCGCTTCCGCCGCCTCCCGCGCGCCCCTCCAGACGTGCGCGCGCCCGCGCCGGCCCTCTGTGAATGGCCGGCGGGGGCGCGCGCGCGCCGAGAGTGACGCGCGGGAGGCGGCGGCGGAAGCGGCTTGGACGTTCCTGATCCCCGCCTGGACGTTGGCGGGGATTGGCTGCGGCGTTCACGTGGGAGCGTTGAGAGGTGAGTTTTTTGGGGTTTCTGGGGGGTTTCACACAGCGGGGCACCCCCGATCGGGGTGCCCCGCCGAAGTGGACCAAAACCCAGGATAGTCAAAATCCTGGGTGTTGGTCCACTTTAAAGTCAAACCAAAACCCCTTTGGCTCGGCCCTGGAGTTTAAAAACACCCCAGGGCCAGCCGATTCCGCATGCAAGGCATCCCATGCACCAACTCATGCAGCCAATCAGGGCATCCCAATCGGCTGGCCCCCAAATGGCTGCATGGGACACTAGCCAATCAGTGCTTACGGTTCATTTGTACTGCCCTTAGCTGTCCGGACTTAGCTAGTCTAAGAGCTGTGAACGGAGTGGAGCGCATGGCGATGGGTTTCACACAGCAGGGCATCCCAAATTGGGATGACCCAGGGATGAGGACACCTTCATTGTTCCCCTTTAAAAGGTCTAAAGTTTGTGTGAAATGCCCCCGGAATCACCATGAATGGGCCACAACAACATTCCTGGCATCCCTCCGGCTGAAGAAATGAAAAAACCTGGGCCAGGGATTCCCCTCTGTTAAAGTGAACCCCCAGTCCAATAAAACTGACCGATTCTTACGCACATCAACGTAGCAAGGTGGAACATACCAAAGGTGGGGAGAGCCACTCCGTCTCCTTCCGTGTCCCCACAAGTAGGTGGGGGTAGGAACTATTGGGACTAGGATAGGGAAGTATTGGCACTGGAGTTCAGGTTTCTCACTCCGGTATGCGTTGCAGAGCATCCTTTAAGTGGACCAAAACCCAGGATAGCCAAAAGTTTTTACTATCCTGGGTTTTGGTCCATTCCCCAGGGGCACCCCGATCGAGCATGCCCCACTGTGTGAAACCCCCCGGGACGCCGCAGCCAACTCCCCTCTTCCCGGTCCCAGGAGTGTCTAAAAGCAGCGGCTCTGACGGCCGTATCCTCCGCCTCCCTCTAACGGAGCCTGCCCGCGCCGGCCATTCACAAATGCCTAGCGCGGGTATGGGAAGCAGAGGATGCAGCGGTCAGGGCCGCTGCTCTTAGACGCAATGTGGGACCGGGAAAAGGTGAGTTGGCTGCGGTAATCTGAGGGGGGTTCACACAGCGGGGAATCCGCGATCGCGGTGCCCCCGGGGAAAGGACCAAAACCCAGGATAGTCAAAACTTTTGGCTATCCTGGGTTTTGTTCCACTTTAAGGATGCTCCGCAACACATACCAGAGTGAGAAACCTGAACTCCAGTGCCAACCTTAACCTGGCAAACCCAGTCTCACCCCCCCCCCCCCGTACATGTGTAGGTCCGAGCCACCAAAGACAATGCAGTGGCTGAGCAGATCCATGCTCTAACTTGGTGCTTACAAGGCTGCTGCTAGTTTAACACAAGTCTTTTAGACTATAGAACCAGGCGTGCAGGGTTTTGTTCCGCTTTAAAGTTAAAATGGAGAGGAAAACCCTGCATACTGAAAGCTGTCTATCGAGGCATTTTCCTGTGGACTGTTGGATAAATCTCCACTAGCAGAAGGGTGGGTAAACTATTTAAAGAGGAACTAAAGTTAAGTCAGCC
Source organism: Gastrophryne carolinensis (assembly GCA_027917425.1). Classification (NCBI taxonomy): domain Eukaryota; kingdom Metazoa; phylum Chordata; class Amphibia; order Anura; family Microhylidae; genus Gastrophryne; species Gastrophryne carolinensis. Next base: position 493,238,245 of record CM051236.1, on the reverse strand, counting down.
AATGTGTACCATTTTCTAGTGCACTGCATGGCTGCCAATGACTAATCGAGGTCTGCACATCAAACCAGAATGGATGCCAGTGGTGTTCGGCAGCCATACGAGGGACTGAGGAAGTGGTGGCTTGACTTTAGTTCCTTTTTAACCCCCCTCTGCGTCTGTCCACCCACACATCATCTAAAGCCAAAAGTAAAATAACCATAAAAATAATAAAGTCAGCTAAGGGCAGTAAACAGATCTGTCTCTGTTCTGAAAGCGGACCTAAACCCTCCCTTGAAACTCTGCTAGAGAGGGTTGTGACAATGAACTAACATAACCTACCCACCCCCACATGCAATCAGTGGGCCATGGAATAGAGATATTCTCACATTTTCCATGCAAAGCATCAGCCAACAGAGGAAAGGAAACAGCTGCACAAACATGTGGCAGCTGCACCTACTCCAAAAGGTGTGCTGCCGTTTTCTGGTCCCCAGGCATACACAGCTCCATGAGGAAAAGGTTATGGCAAAATTCAGGGATCACAGGCACTGGGAACAGGTGGGTTGGAATCCTTGTAGACCAGGACCCTACCTGGCATAAAGAGTTCAGGAGGGTATATGACAAGTCCTCTTTAAAGCGGAACAAAGCCCATCAGTGGCCGGCCTGGAACCTCCCCATTAAAGTCAATAAGAGCTGTTTACCAAAAGAAGAAAACACAGCAAACGTCTCTCATTGGCTGAGCGCCCGCACATGCGCCGTTGGGACGCGGAAGGGGTTAGTTGTTTGGAACTTTCTGGGGGGTTCCACACAGCGGGGCATCCCCAATGCTCCTGGAAAGGTAAGATTACCGGCAGCAGTTTCACACATCCCGGTATGGAATGCCCTGCTGTTGCCGGTAATCTTACCTTTTCCGGCGGCTCCTGCAACGATATGTTACCTGGCAGACACATCCCCGGCATCCCTGCAGCTGTGCGTGTGCTCACACCTAGCCATTCCGGGCACGCAAGATCATGCACAGGAGAGCCGTGGATGCGGCCACTGGAGTTCCCTATGCCGACAGACAGTCCAAACAATAGCGCCATGCCGTGCATAGGTATAGACGGAACAAAACGCTTATTAAAGTGGACCAACACCCAGGATTTTGACTATCCTGGGTCTTGGTCCACTTCGGTGGGGCACCCCCAATTGGGGTGCCCCGCTATGTGAAACCCCCCCGAACAACTCACCTCTCCCCGCTCCGCCGGACAAGCCGCGGACAAGCGGCTCCTCCGCCGCCGCCTCCCGCGCATCCCTCGACGCGTGCGTGCCCGCGCCGGCCATTCACAAACGGCCGGCGCGGGCATGTCTAGAGGGGCGCGAGGGAGGCGGCGGCGGCCGCCGCCCGCCACCGAAGATAGGGTAAGGAGCTTGGGGTGTTTGGGGGGGTTTCACCCCGCGGGACATCCCGATCTCGGATGTCCCGCGGGGAGGGAGGTGATCGGCCCGGGAATCTTATAGATTCCCGGGCCGATCACCCTTGGGTGTTGGTCCACTTTAAACTAGCGTGCGCCGTGGGGAAGGTGAGTGGAGTAGGCAATCTGGAAAGGGGGGGGGGGGGGTTCGCACAACGGGGCATGCTAAATCGGGATGCCCCCAGGCAGGGACCAATCACAAGGATAGTCAAAAACCTGTTGATTGGTCCACCAGGTATCGTGTCACAGCAGCCCCTGTAAAATGATAAAGTACCATGGCATTAAAGCGGACCTTCACTCTGAATAAGAGCCTATCTTATATGTTTCCCACACCCTGTACATACAGATTGGCCACATTAAAAACCATCCTACCTGCATCTACTGCATGTTATGAGCCTTTAAACATCCAAGATGGCGGCTTATGGAAGCCGCCATCTTATCAGGCAGCCTGCGAACAGGAAGTGCCTCCTGACTGTGCTGCTCTGCATACTGGGACTGCTGACCTTTACCTGACCCCAGCTCTGCTCTGTCTGAGCAAAGCACAGCTATAACCTGCCCCCTGCACCTTATCCCACTCTCCTCTCCTCAGTAAGTGTGATGCTTCTAAGTCAAGATGGCTGCGCCCATATCCTAAATTCCTGAACAAAGTTGCAGCCCAGTGGGGGAAAGAATAATAAGTTAGTGACTAAAAACGTAAAATATATTAATTTTAGATGCTGGGGAACTGTTTTTTAAGAGTTTAGGCTTTTCATTAAATCATGGTGAAGTTCCGGTTTAAACATCACTTTATAGTGCACCAAAACCCACGGTGATCACCCGATTGATTTCCTCCCCCGGGGCAACCAGAATCGGGATGCCCCACTGTGTGAAACCCCTCAGGTCGCCCCATACACTTACCTTGTTTCCCGGTCCAACGGCGCAGCGAGCCACATCCCCGCTATCCCTCTAGCAGGGTGCGTGCCCGCACGCTCGGAGCCGCTGGCCTGAGACAAAGCCTTAGATGATGTGACATCAGCTCCCAGCGCGCCGATTAGACGAGCGCCCGCGCATGCGCCGTAGGACTGGGAGAAGGCGAGTTGGCTTTGGCGACCTGTGGGGCACCGCCGATCGGGGGAAAAGGACCAAAACCCAGGATTGTCAAAATTCTGTGTTTCGGTCCACTTTAAAGACAGCAATGTCTGTATGTCAGGCAAAGCTGGTGCTTGTTGTTCCTCTATTGTATCTGTAATCCAAGTCTGCTGCTGTGCTGACACGGAACATGTCACAAGTAAAAAAAAACACACAGGGGTGTGCCTTGTCTGATCCTCTACCTGCAATCTCTGCAGGTGCGCGCTGACACTGGGAACCAATGAGAGACAAGATGGAGCAGCAGTCCCTGGGTTGCTCTCCATGGAAGGTCTCCTTTAAACACGTGCTTCCCCACGCACACAAGGGAAACTAAAGCCGCTTTTCACCGTACGGTTTCAGTTACCACTGTAATGTTTACATTCGTGACGCCGAAGACTTTCACAAGCTTGTCTCCCATCTAGTCGCCTTTCTGGAGCGTCCGCCTCCTAGTGGTCGCGTGCAGTCACAATCTCTACAGCACAAGTGCAATAACACCCCCCCCCCCTTCCTCAGCCTGATCCATCAAACTTGCCCCAGCATTAGTTTATAATTAAACACGCAAATTAGCCATGCTTGTACTTGTAGTCCTGCAAACAGATTATTCTCCCGACACCCATCTCTATGGAACTGGTGGTTCCTCTGGGGGATGTCAACCTTCTGAAAGTGGCTTGAAACCCACGTGGTCATGCTGGTACTTCCTGTCCCCCACCTGCCCCTCCCAGGAGTTTCAGCACAAGTCCGTCCCGTGTCAACACACAACATCCGAAAGGCTTTCCTGTCCTGCAGCAGCCGCCACAGCGCACATCATTACCCCTGATCGAGACATGCTGGTACTTGTAGTTCACATAGGGGCCACCCGCTCGCTCATGACGAAAGCTGCGGCCCCTCTACACAAACCCGCAACCACAGTTGAGTCATTATTTTCAATCACCCCTCGACAGCATATCACAAAACCTTGTAAGTCAAGTCATGCTGGTAGTTGTAGTTGCCACCAGCAGTCCTAAACAAGTAGGATAGCCATGCTGTCTCCTGTAGTACTTCCCCTTCCCCATCATGTCACAATGCTTTCAAATCCTCAGTTTCCATTCAAGCTGCTAGTGGTGAGTCACAGCCTTCCCTGTCCAGTCATGCTGGCATTTGTAGTCCACTCTGACCATCAAAGCTGCAGTGCACTAGACACCACCTCCCTGTCAAGACATGCTGACACTTGTAGTAGTCCGAGAAGCAGTAGTCTGTCTCTGCTGGCACCTGTAGTCACTCCCAGGTATTCATCACAACCTGACCCCATGCATCTAACTCCTCCTGCCAACCTAGGCCATGCTGTCACCTGTAGTACTTCCCCATCCTTCAACGTCACACCTTCCGCGCAGTCTCCAGTCAAGCTGGTAGTGGTTTCCCTATGCAGCAGTGGATCCATGCTGGCACTTGTAGTTCCACCTAATGTTGTTCCCTTCGACAGTGGCAGATCCCTGCTGACACTTGTAGTTCCGCCTGAAGCCCTGTCCACAAAACAGCCCACCCTGCTTCTTATTGCTTGGTCCAATAACACTCCCCCCTCCTCAGCCTGATCCATCAAACTTGCCATAGTTTATAATTAAACACGCAAATTAGCCATGCTTGTACTTGTAGTCCTGCAAACAGATTATTCTCCCGACAACCATCTCTATGGAACTGGTGGTTCCTCTGGGGGATGTCAACCTTCTGAAAGTTGCATGAAACCCACGTGGTCATGCTGGTACTTCCTGTCCCCCACCTGCCCCTCCCAGGAGTTGTCAGCACAAGTCCGTCCCGTGTCAACACACAACATCCGAAAGACTTTCCTGTCCTGCAGCAGCCGCCACAGCGCACATCATTTCTCCTGATCGAGACATGCTGGTACTTGTAGTTCACATGAGGACCACCCGCTCGCTCATGACGAAAGCTGTGGCCCCTCTACACAAACCTGCAACCACAGTTGAGCCATTATTTATAAGCACCCCTCCACGGCAAATAACAAAACCTTGTCAGTCAAGTCATGCTGGTAGTTGTAGTTGCCGCCAGCAGTCCTAAACAAGTAGGGTAGCCATGCTGTCTCTTGTAGTACTTCCCCCTTCCCCATCATGTCACAATGCTTTCAAATCCTCAGTTTCCATTCAAGCTGCTAGTGGCGAGTCACGGCCTTCCCTGTCCAGTCATGCTGGCATTTGTAGTCCACTCTGACCATCAAAGCTGTAGTGCACAAGACACCACCTCCCTGTCAAACCATGCTGACACTTGTAGTAGTCCGAGAAGCAGTAGTCTGTCTCTTCTGGCACCTGTAGTCACTCCCAGGTATTCATCACAACCTGACCCCATGCATCTAACTCCTCCTGCCAACCTAGGCCATGCTATCACTTGTAGTACTTCCCATCCTTCATCGCCACACCTTCCACGTCACAACGCTTTAAAAACCTCAGTCTCCAGTAAGCTGGTAGTGGTTTCCCTATGCAGCAGTGGATCCATGCTGGCACTTCCACCTAAAGTCCTGTCCACATAACAGCCCACCCTGCTTCTGATTGCTTGGTCATCCCCTAACATCCATCATAGCAACGAGCAGTTTGGACCTCATGCCCGGTCATGCTGGGGTCTGTGGTCCCTCCTAAGTGCCCATTACACAGTGCTAACCCATCAGTCTCAGCCATGCTGGTACTTGTAGTTGCCTTCAGCAGCCGAACCCATATCAACCCCATCAAGCTATGCTGGCACTCGCAATCCCTCCGGTAGTCCTATCATAGTCTCCCCGAATGTGCAATTTCCCCTCCAAACAGCCAGAGCCATGCTGACCCTTGTCCTCCCAATCACAGCCTTCCTATCAAGTCATGCTTGTATTTATAGTCCATTCTGACCATCAAGCTGAACTGCACTGAGAAGCAGCCTCACTTTTCAAGCCATGCTGTAGTCCTTGGAGAAGCAGTACAGGTATCCAGCACATCCTCACTGGCAGACCCCCCCCCCCCCCCCCATTCATATAATTCCTCCTGCCAACCTGGGCAGTCCATGCTGGTACATTGGGTGCACTCAGCCAAAGCCAAGCAGGTACTTGTAGTCCTCTGAAAAAAAGTAGTAAACACCCCATCCACATGCATCCAATTCCTGCTGCCAACCTGGGCAAGCCATGCTGGTACATGGAGTCCTCTCAGCCAAAGCACAGCTCTCAAGCCATGCTGGTATTCGTAGTCCTCTAGGCAGTAAATGTCTACCCTGCTCACAGTCATGCTGGCACTTGTAGTACACTCAGCCACGCTAATACTCTTAGTCCTATAGCTTCCCATTCCTATGTCTACCAAAGCCCTTCCCAGGTCATGCAGACACCTGTAGTCCTCTCAGTCACATCCTCACTGTCAAGCCATGCTGGTACTCCTGCAAATGTAGGATATGCTGGTACTTGTAGTACCTCCCAAAGAGCAGTCAAAACATAACGCTTCAGATTTATCCCTCTTATCAAGTCATGCTGGCACTTGTAGTCACTCTCAAATAACAATTACAAACTCCAACCACCATCCTAATTCCTACTGCCAACCTAGTCAATGCTATGCTGGTACATGTAGTCCCCTCAGCCAAAGCAACATCAGACCATGCAGAGATAACCATAACAAGTTTGCCTGGCAGACCACTACGTCAACCTGCTAACCTAGTTAAGCCATGCTGATACTTGTAGTCCTCTCAGGTACCCATTACAACCCCCAGGCAACGAGCTTCTAATTCCTCTGGTAAACCTAGTCAAGGCATACTGGTACATGTAGTCCTCTCAGGTACCGATTACAACCCCCAGGCAACCAGCTTCTAATTCTGGTAAACCTAGTCAAAGCATGCTGGTACTTGCAGTCCACTAGTCCATCACAACCTCCAACCACCAGCTTAATTCCTCCTTCCAACTTAGTCAAAGCTATTCTGGTACATGTAGTCCTCTCAGCCACAGCCCCATCAGACCATGCAGAGGTAAATATCACAACCTTCCCTGACAGACCACTAAGTCCCTGCCAACCTAGTCAAGCCATGCTGTCACTTGTAGTCCACTCCGTTATCCATCACAACTCCCGGCCAACATGCTTCTAATTCCTCTGGCGAACCCAGGGAGGCCATGCGGGTACTGGTAGTCCCCTCTCAGCCACATGCTAGCAGTCTAACCATGCTGGTATTTGTAGTCCTCTGTGCCAAAGCTCAACTGTCAAGCCACGCTGCTTCTTGTAGTCCACCCAGACACCCATCACAACCACATTCGGCAAGACAACTATACTCCTGCCAGCTCAGTCAATCCATGCTAGTACTTGTAGTCCTCTTTAAAAACAGCCTCTTGCGCAAGCCATGCGGATACTTGTAGTACACTCAGTTACCAATGACAACCTCCAACCCCCATGCTTCCAATTTCACCTGCCAACCTAGACAAAGCCATGCTGGTAAATGTAGTGTTCTAAGCCAGATATTTCATGTCAAGCCATGCAGTCCCTGTGTAGTGCACACAGACTGTCAAGCCATGCTGGTACTTGTAGTCCAGTCAGCCACAGCCTCCAGGTCAGGGCCATGCTGGTACTTGCAGTCCTGTCAGTCACAGCCATGCTGGTACTTGTAGTCCTGCCAGTCACAGCCACGCTGGTACTTGGAGTCCACTCAGGTACCAATCACAACATCCAACCATCAAGCTCCCGATTCCTGCTTCACATCCAGAGCCTCCCTGTGAAGCCAAGATTTTACTTGTAGTCCACTCTGTCAATAAAGCCTCAAAATCCGTGCCAAGCCATGCTGGTACTTGCAGTGCCTTCGAGTACCCACCACCCCCGACCCCCACAGACCACCAATGCTTCCATTCCCTCCGGTCAAGCAAGCCAAGCTGTCACTTCTAGTCGCCTCTGTCAACTCTTGCTAGTATCCATCACAAGTGACTACTATGCTCTAGCCAATCTAATCCAAAAATGCTGGTATTTGTAATCCACCCGGGTACCCATCACAAGCCTTCAATCACCGTGCTAACAATTCCTTCTATTTCCAGAAAATAGCCATCAAGCCATGCTGGTGCTTGTAGTCCCATCAGCCACAGCCTGCCTGTGAGAGCAACACTGGTGCTTGTAGTCCTGTCAGGGCCATGCTGGTACGTGTAGTCCTGTCAGGGCCATGCTGGTACGTGTAGTCCTGCCAGGGCCATGCTGGTACGTGTAGTCCTGCCAGGGCCATGCTGGTACGTGTAGTCCTGCCAGGGCCATGCTGGTACGTGTAGTCCTGTCAGGGCCATGCTGGTACGTGTAGTCCTGTCAGGGCCATGCTGGTACGTGTAGTCCTGTCAGGGCCATGCTGGTACGTGTAGTCCTGTCAGGGCCATGCTGGTACGTGTAGTCCTGTCAGGGCCATGCTGGTACGTGTAGTCCTGTCAGGGCCAGATAGTCCTGTCAAGTCACTGTCAAACAATGCAGGTGCTTGTAGTCCTGCCGGTAACGTCCTGTCGGGGGGACCATGCTGGTACGTGTAGTCCTGTCGGGGGGACCATGCTGGTACGTGTAGTCCTGTCGGGGGGACCATGCTGGTACGTGTAGTCCTGTCGGGGGGACCATGCTGGTACGTGTAGTCCTGTCGGGGGGACCATGCTGGTACGTGTAGTCCTGTCGGGGGGACCATGCTGGTACGTGTAGTCCTGTCGGGGGGACCATGCTGGTACGTGTAGTCCTGTCGGGGGGACCATGCTGGTACGTGTAGTCCTGTCGGGGGGACCATGCTGGTACGTGTAGTCCTGTCGGGGGGACCATGCTGGTACGTGTAGTCCTGTCGGGGGGACCATGCTGGTACGTGTAGTCCTGTCGGGGGGACCATGCTGGTACGTGTAGTCCTGTCGGGGGGACCATGCTGGTACGTGTAGTCCTGTCAACCCATGTATTCCTGTCAGGGACATGTTGGTCCTTGTAGTCCTGTCAGTAAAAGCTTCACTGCCAAATAATTCTGGTGCTTGTAGTCCTGTCAGGGCCATGCTGCTGGTGCTTGTAGTCCTGTCAGGGCCATGCTGCTGGTGCTTGTAGTCCCGTAGCGCCCCGTTGCCATGGCAGATGTCAGGCGGGGCACGCTGCGCCTTGTAGTTCCTCAGCTGTCATGGCGGCGGGGAGGACCTGTCACCCTCCTGCAGTGTGGGCATCTCCCGGGCATGGCTGGGCTAGGACCTGGCATCCTCCTTACCCGCGTCCTCCGGCGTCTCCCGTCTATCCAGTCACACATAGATCATAATGGAGGGCTGCAGTGATGGCGGGCTGTACTGCGGTCACACCATCCTCCTCATGGCCGCCACTCCCCGGCCAGTCTATGGCGGAGATCCCCGGCACGGCTGCTGCTGCTGTTGGCGGTGTCTCGGCTCCCGGCCGCCGTCCAGGATGGAGGGAGAAGAGGAGGAGGAGGAGAAGAAGAGAGGGGGGAGGGGGAGTCACAAAATGGCGCGCGTTTCCAAAGCTGCGCAGCCTGTGAGGTAGGAAAAAAAACGAGGAGGACGGGGAAAACCACCGACACCACAGCTTCCCGCCTCCTCCCCCCACCTCTCACCACACCGGAGCCCGGCACCGTGACTGACACCTACACACGCCTCATTATCATCACTCTTCTGCCCCACACTGACGCGTTTCTTTTTATTCAGCCCCAATGGTCTTTTATTTATTTATTTTTTACACAAAATTCTCCTCACACAGTTATATTCGGGCGGGAAAAAGAATTAAAAAATCAGCAGCAGCAAAAAAAAAAAGACCGACAAAATGGCGTCGGGAGAAGAGCGTTGCCATAGAGACTGTCAATCAGCGCGAGACTCCCCCCTCCGCTGACGTCGCGGATCGAGGTGGCGCTGTTGCTACTGCGGTCGGGGATAGTGACGAGCGGTTACGGTCATGTGATTGGGCTGGGGGGGCGTGGCTAGAAGAAAGGGAAAATAATAACACGGAGGGAACGAGTGGGGTGTGAGCTGGCAAAACAGACAGGCGGCTATTGGGTGACTATGATGGTTGTCTAGCGAAGGGCGGGAACGTGCCAGGGCTTCTGGTTGCTAAGGGTCAGTTTTGACGTTAGAGGTCACATTTAAACCGGACCTTCACCATAATGTATTGAAAAGCCCAAACCCTTATAAAACGATTCCCCAGCATCTAAAATTAATATATTTTAAGTTTTTAGTCACTATTTTTTCTCCTCACTGGGCTGCAACTCTGTTCAGGACTTTAGAATACGGGCGCCGCCATCTTGACTCAGAAGCATCACATACTGAGGAGAGTGGGATAAAGTACAGGGGGCGGGTTATAGCTGTGCTTTGCTCAGACAGAGCATAGCTGGGGTCAAGAAAAGGTCAGCAATTCCAGAATGCAGAGCAGCACAGTTAGAAGGCACTTCCTGTTTGCAGGCTGCCTAATGTCCCATGAGCCACCATCTTGGATGTTTAAAGGTTTATAAGATGCAGTAGATGCAGGTAGGATGATTTTTTTAATGTGTGCAATCTGTATGTACAGGGTGTGGGAAACATAAGACTGGCTCTTATTCAGGGTGAAGGTCCGCTTTAAAGCTGAGCAAAACCCAGGTTTTTACACTTGGGGTTTTGGTCTGCTTACTAGGACATTCTGATTTTGGATGAAACCCCAGGGAAAACTGGGTATTTTTTTCTCTCCGACAATCCTAATCAGGGCCGGATTATGAGAGGGGCGCGAGCCCTGGGGCCTCCACCACTTGCCCTGCAAAGGCGGCCTCCACCAACCTTTGGGTTATTGTCTGGTCCAGGAGACTCTACAGTATTTGGTCTGACAGGGCCAGACTGAAGGCAGCAGTGGGGACCCCCACAACCTCTTTTTGTTTTCACAAACCTGCGGCCAAAGCCACCACAGGGCAGGATGGAGAGTCTACAGCAGCAAAGCCGCCGTCAGCAACGCTACAGTGATGGGTGCAGAGCTGTCACTGCACATAAGCCACCAAGCACAGCCGCTGGCAGCTCAATGCAGGGAACTGTTTTCTGCTGGACCAGCTGGGGGACTACACTACCCCCCACCCAGAATGGCAAAGCAGGAGTTCCCGAGCAGCACGCACCCGCACAAGGGGGGCACAAGGGACTCCATCTGATGTTCCAGTAAGTAGGCTGGTGCCAGACAACCACCAATCAGTTACTTGGACTACAAAATCCTGTATCTGGGGCCTCCACCAGATTTTGTGCCCAGGGGCCTCCACCACACTTAATCTGGCCCTGATCCTCCTAATGTGTATGGATCCTTTCCAATCAATGGACCAGTCAATATGGGTTTTGGTCTGCATTAAAGTAAGCCAAAACCATTGAAACCCAAATCTAGAGTCTAAAAAGGCTCTAGGTTATTTTTACCTCTCTGACAATCCTAAGGTGCATGTGCGGGCTCCTTTCCAATCAGATTAGATTGCGTCACCCGGCAGGTTCCCCCCAGCTGTGCGATGCCACCATGTATGTGCCCTGGGAATTCCATGAAGATAAATAATACAGCGATTTCACACAGTGGGGCATCGCAAATTGGAATGCCCCTGATAGAAAGGAATTGGACCGGCCGATATGGGTTTTGGTCTGCAATAAAGTGGCTCGAAACCTACGCCCCAATGGCCTTGAAATCTAAGATTTTAGGGCCGCTGAATTCCCGCACCTCGGGGCAACCAGAATCGGGATGCTCCGCTGTGAGAAACCCCCCACGTTGGGCGGAAACTCACCTCTTTCCCTGCCAACAGTGCATGCGCGAGCTGCGGTCGCATCCCCGCTATCCCTTTAGCAGGGCACGTGCCTGCGCTAGGCACTTGTGAATGGCCGGTGTGGGCACGCTCCCTGTTAGCGGGAGATGCGACCGCCAGCGTGCTCAGATCTGCTCGCCTTAGACCAGCTATTAGACGAAGGGGTGGGAGCGGATCCGAGTGTGCTGATTGGACAAGGGGGCTGCGCATGTGCCATAGGACCAGAAGGGTGAGTGAGATTGGGCGACCTGGGGGGTTTCACACAGCAGGGCATCACCAACTGGGGGCCCGTAAAAACTCAACTTTGAGCACTCTCATCCAATGAGAGCCGCCTGCTGTGATTCGGGCACAGAACAAAACCCGTAAAAAAAGTCAAACTCTAAAATATTCCGTGACCGCCCGCTGCCCTTCTTCTGGGATGCCCCGCTGTGTGAAACCCCCTCCCGGGCACTGGTAATTACCCTTCTCCAATCCAACGGTGCATGAGCTGGCTCTGGGACTTTCGGGAAATAGCTCTGATTGCTTGTAATAGCCATGAGGAGGATGGTGTGACCGCAGCACAGCTCGCCATTACCTCAGTTCTCCATTATAATCTATGTGTGACTGGGAGGATGTGGGTAAGGAGGATGCCAGGTCCTAGCCCAGCCATGCCCGGGAGATGCCCACACTGCAGGAGGGTGAAAGGTCCTCCCCGCCGCCATGACAGCTGAGGAACTACAAGGCGCAGCGTGGCCCCCTGACATCTGCTATGGCAACGGGACACTATGGGACTACAAGCACCAGCATGGCCCTGACAGGACTACAAGCACCAACAAAACCCTGGAAAGTCAAATTCTAAAAGATTCCGTGACAGGCCGCTGCCCTTCCTCTGGGATGCCCCGCTGTCTGAAACCCCCCTTTCCCGGGCACTGGTAATTACTTTTCCCCCAATCCAACGGTGTATGAGCTGGCTCTGGGCCTTTCGGGAAACGGCTCTGATTGCTTGTAACAGGGATCAAGAGCGGGTGCATCCTCAAACTGAGCGTGCACGCTCCAATCCCAGACATTCAGATAGGCTGGAGCGGGAACACTGTCGGGGATGCTTCAGCTCTCGCTCCCCACTGAATGCAATCAGAGCAGAGTTATGTAAATATCAAAGGACTCTGATTGGACGAGAGCCTGCACATGCAAATTTTACGTGCCTGGCATTCCCCAATCCCACAAAAAAAAGTTTTAAAAAAAGTCACTTACCTGACCCCTTGTTTGGTCCGGCCGGGTCTCCTCTTCAGCCAGCGGGGCTCCGATCGCCGATCGGGGCTTCTCCGGCTGCAGGGGAGGGCCCGGAATAGGGTGCCCTCCCCCCGTTTCAGCAGCCGCCGGGATTGCCTGTGAAAAAAAAAAAAAAAAATGACAGTTACTCACCTCCGCTCCCGCCGACTCCCGCCGCCTCTCCTCTTCATGGGGGGGGGCTCCGATTACCCCCCCCGGGTCTTCTGTCTTCTGGAGGGGGGCATAACAGCTCTCCCTCCGTCGCATCTTCCGATGGCGCCATCTAATGACGCCATCTAATGGCGTCACCGACGGGTGTCATCGGGGCACCCGGCAGTTCTACTGTCAGATGCCGGTCGCCTGCCTCCCCCCTTCTCTGCCCAGCTGTCACCTGCATCAGATCGCCGCGGGACACTGCATCTGAACATCGGAGGTGAGTAAAGTTAAATTTTTTTTTTTTTTTTAATAAACTATTACAAAAACCTGTGTGTGTGTTTATTTTTTATACTGTTAACCCTTTGTGAACTGGTAAGGGGTCCATGTGACCCCTTATACCAGTTCACAGGGCTCGGGGGTCTGGCAAGTCACCTGCGCTAGCACCCCCCTGGCACCCCCATTACCCCCCATTACCCCCCTGGCACCCCATTACCTGCCTCCCCAAAGGCCAGGGGGGGGCAGAAGAGCCCGGGCCCACATAAGCGATGTGGGCTCGTAGGCTGCAGGGTGGGGGGGCCACAAAAGCTGGCCCCCCCACTCTGTGCCTACAAGCCCCCATAGCTGGTCCCGGGCTGGTTACTTTGGGTAAGGGGGACCCCACGTCATTTTTTTTTTATTTTTAAGGGTTTTTAACCCTTAAAAATCAAAAAAAAAATGGGGTCCCCCCCCTGGGGGGGGGGACCCTATGTCATTTTTTTTCTCGATTTAACCCTTTGTAGTGTGGATGGTATTTGTATTTTTTTTTGTGAATGTTATAAAATACTTGTTTCAGTTAGAGGGGTCTCCTGGGCAGGAACAGGGGGCTACCGATAAATATGTGGTACCGTTCTAATCGGTAGAAATGGGGCTTTCACATGCAATATGATTTTCCTTAATAAAATACATTTTTTATTTAAAATAAAGGAGTCAATTTTCTAAAAAAAATTTTTTATTTATTTATTTTTTTATTTTTTTTACTTAATATTGTAAAAAAAAAATTACAAACAAGACATTTCATGTTAAAGCCTAAACTCTGCTGCAAAAAAATATATATATATATAATTTTCCTGAAAGTTCCAGCAAAAATGGCGCAAAACATGACGCAAAATGGGGAAAAATGGCCTGTCAACAGAGGGTGACAAAATCTCAAGTAGGCTGGCAATTAAAAGGGTTAAAAGTAGCTATGCATGTTGGGTATTGTTCTGTTCGGGGGACCTTGCGCTTTCAGACTTAGCTTGTTTTTCTGGTTTGCATATTTATATTTTAGGAAAAGGTGTTTTTTATTCAGCTTTTTTATAAATTTTTTAGGGAAACCCTGCGCAGCCAAAGAATTCTTTGAGGTAATAATTCCAGAAAGATGAGCCCACTAGAACAAGCTGGGTACCCTTAGAAAGCTTAACATCTGTACTTTCAGGGAATATATGGTTTATGGGGGATATTCCAAATGTAAAGGGTTGTTTTGGTTGAAAAATCGCAAGGTGCGCACTTTGTCTGCAGAGCTGAAATTTTCAAGTAAAATTACCGTTACGCACATGCTTTACTTTGGGGTGTTTGGCAACTCTTCCCTTGACAGTAGCTATGCATGTTGGGTATTGTTCTGTTCGGGGGATGTTGCGTTTTCAGATTAAACTTGTTTTTTCTTGTTTGTATATAGTTTTTTTTAGGAAAATGTGGCTTTGATTCTGCTTTTTTATCCTTTTTTTAGGGAAACTCTTTGCAACCAAAGAATCCATTGAGGGATTACTTCCAGAAAACTATGGCCACATCAACAAGCCTGGTACGCCTAGAAAGCTTGAGGTGTGTACTTCCAGAGAATATATAGTTTGTTGGGGGTATTTCAAATGTAAAGGGTTGTTTTTCTGGAAAAACTGCAAGGTGCGCATATTGCATAGCATAGTTGTATTTTTTCTGAAAATCCCCTAAAGCGCTGTTTCAGTTTGGGGGAGTCTCCTGGGCAGGAAAGGGTGTCTACATATACATATGTGGTACTGCTGTAACCGGGAGAAATTGGGATTTCACACGCAATAAGATTTCATTGACAAACTTACATTTTTTATTACAAAAAAAACTTTTTTTTTTTTTTTTTGCACATATTTCACCCAAAAATATTAAGAATACACCTAACAAATGACAAACAAGACATTTCATGTTAAAGCCCAGACTCTGCTGAAAAAAACAATATATCATTTTCCTGGGAAATCCCTGGAAATCCCTTCAAAAATCACATTTGAACATGGGGAGCGCAAAATAGTGCAAAATCGTCTGGCAACAGAGTGTGACAAAAACTCCAGGTAGGCTGGCACTTAAAGGGTTAAAGTGGACAAATCACTGGTCGGTCCTAAAACAGAGCGTCCCGGCACCGTAGATTCCATTAAAACATAATCTTTAATCTTTTAGTTTCACAAACAGCGTTTAGAATTATCCATCACAGGTAACGCGTTTCTGGGATTACCCCCCCCTTAGTCTTACCTGAAACAGCGTGGCCCTGCAGTCCCTTAAGTGCTCCTGAGCCGTGGCATACAGTGTCAGAGTGAATGGAGGCGGAGCCTCAGCCACGAATTAAACGACCCTACTAGCCACCTGAGTGACTAAGGACAAACTGCGCACAGCTAGGTCGTAGAGTGTTCGCTGGGATCTATAGTTCCTCCATGCCACCTCGAAAGACCTCACCCCGCAAGATAGGCCGGATGTAAATGCTATGTTATTGGGGGTAGTGTGTGCGATGGTAGGAGCACGCCCCTCCGTATTCTAAACTGCCAAACCGACCAGGAATGATGCCCAATCCCCTTCATTGACAAATCAGTGTGGCTCGGGGGGAAAGCTAAGGTTCTTGCTCCATCTGCACTCTCTTCCGGGCAATAACCATCCAGAGATGACAAGAGGACCACAGAGCCCAGCAGAATGACGCCACAGCCCAAACTGAAATAACCCAAGCAAAGTTCCTAAATCATACATTTGTTTCTGCATATTAAATTAGTTAATCATTCTGAATAGTTAAGAAAATAGCATGTGAAACAAATAATTTTAATATCCTAAAACAAATCTACGCTATAAAGATCAGCATATAGATACGTGTAATATATACATATATATAACTAATATGTCAATAATGAAAAGGAAAAGAAAAATAAATAAGATACTCAAATTCTAAATATATGATACATAAATAATACATAAAAGCAACTGTACAAACTTCTCCCTTCTTCCACTCCAGGGTGTCAGTGAATCAGATACAAATGAGTTAACTCTCAACCGAAGGGCGGGACTGCAAGATAAAAAAGGTGTGGTTCCTCCCAGCCTAAATATACCTCCTGCTGCTCTCCGCAATCCAGTATTTTTGCGTAAAAAAATAAATAAAATTATATTTTTTAGACAATTGTCTCCTTTATTTTAAATAAAACATTTGTCCTAGACAGGCAGAAGAGACTTTCGGGGAGGTCGCATATGTGTGACCCCCTGCATAAATGTCTTTATACGTTTATTTTCCGCAATGGGTTTCTGAAAATGATGGATAAAGGAGATATATGTCCTTTTAGAGTGCTCAATTGAAGACACTCATCAAGACCTTTCTGTAAATTTCCAGAATTCTGGAGACAGAAAAAGATCCACAAGTGAAACCTCTAAATTAACATCAAGCGATAAAGACCTGCCAGACAGATACATTTTTGACAAAGTCTGCTTTCGGGCCTGAATCACATGACCCTGGCAAATACTCCTTTTTCTTCCAGGATGGAGGTTTCAATAGCCAGGCCCTCAGAGGCAGAACTTGTAAATTGGGGTACCATAAAGGTCCCTGTGTGAGGAGATCTGGAACTCCAGGCAACCGCCAATGGTCGCCTTCCAACATCCTTACTATGTCTGAAAACCAACTTCTCCTTGGCCAATGTGGTGCCGCCAAAATGGTTGGGATATCTTCTTGGGCTTTTTTTTAGTACCCAGGATTTGAAACAGAGGGACAACATAAAGAAGCCTGAATGCTGACCAGGGCGTCCATTGCTATAGCTAGAGGGCCCCTGTACTGTAAGACAAACCTCAAAACCTTCCGATTGTGGTGGGACACAAAGAGGTCCACATGTGGAAGCCCCCAGCGCATGCATAGGGCTTGAAAAATCCCCTGACTGGGGTATCATTCTCCCTGATCAAAGATTGCTCTGCTTACATGATCATCCTGCACATTGGCCACTCCAGTTATGTGCATGGAACATGCTTCTTGGCCCAGAGCAAGATCTGGCTCACCTCCTTGAGAGCTCTCCTGCTGGTAGTGGTTGATATATTCCACCGCCGCCAGGTTGTCGGCTTAAACCCGATGATGACCCCTCATATCGGAGGTCCAATGTGTGAGAGACAGTAGAATCACTCTCAGTTCCAGGATATTTATGGAAAGTATGCTCTCCCAGTCCCCTCTGTCCCTGGATCATTTGTGACCCCATGACACCCCCCAACCTGTTAGGGTGGGTCTTCCACTGTACCAGAAGAAAGCATTTGCCCACCTGAAGAGGCTGAGGATTCAGGAACCAAGTTAGAGACTGCCTTGCTGTATCTGTCATGTGAAAAGGCCGGTCCAGGGACTGCGTGGTTTGATCCCAAATTGAAAGCAACTCTGATTGCAGGGGTCTTATGTGAAACTGTGAAAATGGCACTGCCTGGGAGCAAGACACCATCAAGCCCAACAGACGCATTCCCTGACAGATCGTCAGATGAGGGCAGGTCAAGAGAGCCTGTAACCTGGCCTGAAATTAGTCTCTTTTGTTTCAGAAGAAAAAACTCTGGCCTGAGTTGTTTCTAATGTCATTCACAGAAAAGAAATGACCCTTGAGGGAATGATATGCAACTGGATGGTTGACTGTCCAGCCAAAGTTTTGAGTCAAAAGGGCAGTCTCTATATCTCTCAAGGCCTCCTGAAAGGATAGGGCCTTGATTAAAAGATCATCTAAGTAAGGAATTATTTGTATCCCCTCGTTTTTTAGAAGGGCCATGAGACCTGACAAAACCCTGGTAAACACCCTTGGAGCCAAGGAAAAGCCAAACGGCAGAGCCAAAGACTGAAGGTGTAGGCCATCTACTGCAAGCACAAACATTTTTGATTGCCTGGTAAGATAGGGATATGTAGGTAAGCATCGTTTATATCCACTGTGATCATTAAATCCCCCAGCTGAAGTGTAGCCAATGTGGATCTTAAAGATTCCATGCAAAATCTCCGAGGACTACCATCCCTCTTGAAGATTATGAATGAACTGGTGTGGAATCTCTCAGAAGGGAACGGCACGGACTACTTCCAGCTGCAACAGGTGAGCTACAGCGGATCTCAACGCTTCTGCTTTTCTCGGATTCTGGGATACCCTTGACAGAAAAAACCTCTGAAGAGATCTGGCCCCCAATTCAATCTTGTAACCTGAAGAAATTATCTCCTGTATCTGTGCCTGAGGGTGGTTTAGCCTTATTTCACCAGAAAGATTTAGCCCTGTTCTGCGTCTCTTAAGCTTATTCCAAATATTCCTCTCTGTGTCGAAAGGAGAAAGAGCCTCTACTACTGCGAAAGTATTGGAGGACCTGCGAAAAAATACAATTCTGTGAGTACTCACCTGTAGAATTGGGATTATAGGTATACAGCATGTCCTGTTCCAGAATATTCCTTACACATGGATAATACATGCACAAGATGGCGCTGGACTGCAGAAAAAGACTTGTGGCCACTCCCAGCCCCTTAAATAGCCAGGAACATCCCACTAATTCCCAGTGTTGACAAGCAGTTATACAAGAAGCCGGGAGAATCAATAAACATAAACTGAACAATCACCATACAAAGGTAACCAAGAATAATGATAACAAGGGCTGGATGGAACAGGACGTGCTGTATACCTATAATACCAATTCTACAGGTGAGTACTCACAGAATTGTATTATTCCAAGTATACAGCACGTCCTGTTCCAGAATATTCCTTACTCATGGGACATCCAAAAGCAGTGTCCGTAAGGTAGGGTGGGATCCCCAAAAGTAGCAGCGGGCAGTTTAAACCACTGCCGCCTGCAGAACTTTGTGGCCAAAAGCAGCATCCGCTGAGGCCCTAACATCAATCTTGTAAAACTTAGGAAGAAAAGGTATGAACAGAAGACCAAGTAGCGGCCTTGCAAACTTATTCAACAGAAGCTTGGTGCTGAAAAGCCCAAGAGGCACCAATAGCACGAGCAGAATGAGCAGTAAGGCGGAAGGGAGGCTCCTTCCCCTTAGCAGAATAGGCTCGTACCACAGCCTGACTGGTCCACTTACTGATAGTGGACTTAGCCGGAGGCAGACCCTTCCTAGGTCCAGAAGGGATAACAAAAAGAGCATCAGTCTTCCTAAAAGACTCAGTAGCTACCAAATAGAACTTCAAGGTCCTGACAACATCCAAAGAGTGTAAGACCCGCTCCTTAGAGTTACTAGGATTAGGACACAGAGAAGGCAAAACAATGTCTTGATTGAGATGAAAAGCAGACACAACCTTAGGCAAGAAATCTGGCTTGAACCGAAACACCACCTTGTTCTGGTGTCTCTCAAAGTAAGGAGGTTTAATGCAAAGTGCCGCCAACTCAGAAACACGCCTAACAGAAGTGATAGCCACCAAAAAGGCTACCTTAAGAGTCAAAATAGGCAAGGCAGCCTCACAAATAGGCTCAAAAGGAGAACCCTGCATGGCAGATAAAACCAAATTCAAATCCCAGACTGGTAAAAAAGGCTTACGTGGCGGGCGCATGTGAGTAACTCCCTGGAAAAAAGTCTTAACCAGACGGTGGTTGGTAAAAGACCTTTGGATGAAAATAGCCAAGACTGAAACATGGCCCTTGAGGGTACTAAGTTGAAGGCCCAAATCCAAACCATGCTGCAAGAATTCCAGAATCCTGGGGATAGAAAACACCCTACAGGGAAAAGACTTAGACTCACACCAGGCAATGTAAGCATGCCAGACCCTGTAATAGATAAAGGACGAGGACTTCTTCCTAGCCCTAATCATAGTATCAACAACAGAGGCAGGCAACCCCTTTTCCATCAAGATGGAGGTTTCAGCAGCCAAGCCGTCAAAGCCAGCGTTTGTAAATTGGGATGGCACAGCTGTCCCTGAGTGAGCAGATCTGGGTCCTTGGGCAGGACGTACTGATCTACTGCCAACTGCACGATGTCTGCGAACCACACCCTTCGTGGCCAACAGGGGGCCACCAGGATGGCTGGCACCCCCTCCTGGGCTATCTTGCGCAGCACCCTGCCCAGCAGAGGAAATGGAGGGAACACATAGAGGAGCTGAAAGCTCTTCCAAGGCTAGTGCATCCATGGCCAAGGCCAGAGGATCCTGGGACAGAGAGACAAAGGCTGGAAGCTTGTGATTGTGACGAGACGCAAACAGATCCACATCCAGCTGACCCCAGGGGTGACACAGAGAGCGAAACACCCTGCTGCTGAGGGACCATTCTCCCAGACGAGAAGTCCCCCTCCAGATTTTCCACCCCCGGGATATACAATGCCGAGATGCAGAGAACATTCTCCTCCACCCAGGACAGAATCAGAGACACTTCCTTGAGTGCCCTCTTGCGCTGGGTCCCTCCTTGATGATTGATGTAGGCAACCGCCCGACCCCGAAGGTGTGGGGTCAGTTGTGTCAGAACCAACCTCACCGCCCTCAGTTCTAGAATGTTGATAGGGCTATGGGCCTCCTGAGGGCCCCACTGACCCTGGAATTTCAAGGACTTCCAGAAGCCCCCCAACCTGTCAGACTGGCATCTGTAGTGACAGTCTCCCAGCAAGGTGACAGAAAGGTCCTGCCCACCAAGAGATTCCTTGAGTCCAGCCATCACAAGAGGGACCGCCTGGTCAGGGGGGACAGAACAAACTCCTGATACAAGGACACAGGGTCCCGATCCCATACCGACAGTAGGTGAAGTTGAAGAGGTCTCATGTGAAACTGAGCATAGGGAACCGCTTCGAAACTGGACACCATCAGGCCCACCAGCTGCATCCCCTGCCAAATGGAGGGATGCGGACAAGACAGTAGTAATTGGGCCTGAGCTTGAAGATTCTCCACCTTCTGCTGAGGGAGAAACACCTTGACCTGAGATGTATCCAGCGTCAGGCCCAGAAAGGACCTCACCAGACACGGGAACAGAGAAGACTTGGGATGGTTGATCACCCAGCCGAATGACTCTAGTGTGGTCACCACACCTGGGTATCCAGCCCGGCCTGATGGAAGGACTGGCACGAGATCAGAATGTCGTCCAAATAAGAGAGAATGCCCTGAGCTCTAGCAGAGCCATCACGTCCGCCAGCACCTTGGTGAATACCCTGGGAGCCAAGGTGATGCCGAAAGGCAGTGCCACAAATTGATAATGCTGATCTCCCAGAGCAAACCTGAGGAATTTCTGATGACCTGGAAAGATTGGTACATGAAGGTAAGCGTCCTTGATGTCTACGGAGGTCATGAAGTCGCCTGGGCGCAGTGAATTGACTGCTGAGCGCAGCGTCTATGCGAAAATGCTTGAATCTGACAAACTTGTTGAGACACTTTAAATCCAAGATGGGCCTGAGGGACCCATCCTTTTTGGGGACCATGAAGAGATTGTAATAGAAGCCTCTGCCCCTTTCCCTGAAAAGTACAGGGAAGATGACCCCCAACTCCAGAAGGTTTTGGACCGCAAGGCGCAGGCCCTGAGCTGACAGGGGGTTTTGAGCCATCCGGGAACTGAGGAATCTTATGGGCGGCCAGGCTGCAAACTCTATCTTGTAACCGGAGGAAACCACCTCCTGGATCCATCTGTCTGCTACACGTCGCCTCCAGACGTGAGCGAAGAGCCGAAGCCACCCCCCCCCCCCCGGATGGGTGAGGGCGCCTCCTCGTGCCTGAGGGGGCTTAGGGGAGGATTGGGGCTTGGGACCCCAGGAGAGGCCGGGGCGGCCATGTCCTCTGCCCCTGCCCCAATAATCTCCACGTGCTCCAGCAAAGGAAGCTCCTCGACCAGCCCTGGAAGTGTGGAAGGAGGCGAGAGAGGCACCAGTGCCCCGAAAGGGCCGAGACGGCCTCCTACGTTGAGTTAACCTACCACCCCTGGCAAACAAGTCCAAGCGTTCACCAAAAAGGCGCAGCCCCTTAAAGGGAAAACCAGTGAGAACCTTCTTAGCAGCGTTATCAGCTACACACTGACGCAGCCAGACAGAGTAACGTATAGCCACCAACAGAGCAGACGTCCTCCCACACATTCTAATGGCATCATCCATAGCAGATAGAACATATGTAACAAATTCATAGCAAAGCAGGAGAGATCTATACTCCTCTCCTCCCGCAACATCAGAGGCCCCATCTAAGAGACTCTTAAACCGGACCTTCACCATGATTTAATGAAAAGCCCAAACTCTTAAAAAACAATTCCTCACCATCTAAAATTAATATATTTTACATGTTTAGTCACTAATTTATTATACTTTCCCCCACTGGGCTGCAACTCTGTTCGGGAATTTAGGATACGGGCGCCGCCATCTTGACTCAGAAGCATCACACTTACTGAGGAGAGGAGAGTGGGATAAGGTACAGGGGGGCGGGTTATAGCTGTGCTTTGCTCAGACAGAGCAGAGCTGGGGTCAGGGAAAGGTCAGCAGTCCCAGAATGCAGAGCAGCACAGTCACTTCCTGTTTGCAGGCACTTCCTGTTTGCAGGCTGCCTGCAAAAATGGCAGCTTCCATAAGCCGCCATCTTGGATGTTTAAAGGCTTATAAAATGCAGTAGATGCAGGTAGGATGATTTTTAATGTGAGCAATCTGTATGTACAGGGTGTGGGAAACATATAAGATAGACTCTTATTTAGAGTGAAGGTCCGCTTTAAGCAGCCCTTTAATAGCAATAGCTGTAATGGCAGAGGCACAAACCGGGCGCAGCACGGTCCCCACACAGGCAAAGGCATGACAAGCCAGCTGGTCCTCACCATCCCGCAGGGTAGTAGTGTCAGGAGAATACATGACAGATGTATCTGACAACCCCAGAACGGGCGCGTCCACCTCGGGAGAACATGACCAACGCTTAATCACATCAGCAGGAAAGGGATACCTCTTGTCCCAACTCTTGGGCACCCCAGGTAGCTTGCTAGGCCGTTCCCATTCTTTGAGCACCAGATTATTAAAGTGAGTCTGCTCAGGGAACTCCAAGCGTGGCTTCACTGTATGAAAAAGCTCACCCTGCTGCTGCAGAGCCACTGCAGGAGGGGAAATACAAAGCACTTCAAAAATGTGAGACAACAACCTATCAGTGTCATCTGAGGACCATTGGTCTTCTCCAAAAGGAGACCCGGTATCACCATACACCCTAGGTTGTTCCTCAGATGATTCTTAATCAGAGAATAGTTCCCCCTCCTCAAGGGGACCATAACCCGAGATGTAAAAAAATTCCTCAGCCTCAACAGGGAAGAGGGAAACAGTGGGGAATAGATGCCGCTTCTTGGCAGAAGCCTTACGCGGGCGCGACCCAGCAATCTGCTTTTCAATGCTGGCCACCCATGCAGCCAATTCTGATTGAGACTCACCGCTAGTATGCCCCTCGCTGCTGGTCAAATGCAAGCGTGGGGGAGTAGGTGAAGCCAGAGGGGTCGACGCACCGGCAACCCAGACTGCAGCGCAAGTACCTGCTGGGCGCAGGTTACACATACCCTGACATCTTCACTTATAGGGAAAAACCCCACACGCAACACACAGCCCAGCTTGTCCCCAAGGAACCCCAAGCACATTATCCCCAGGAGCCTCCATATGGTGATTTTTACAAAAAGTATGCACAATAGTCAGAACAGGGACACAGCTAAACAGCCACCCTATTTGGGATGCCCCCCGAAACCCGCTAGGGGAAGTGGGAGATTTGCAATAGGCAGGGCCGAGAGAACCACAGTCAAGGGACCCGCCTGCAAGACACAATAATGTACACCATAAGCATCCCTAGCCATACAATAATAAACCAAAGATTAAAAACCCCGTAAGTGACTCACGGACCAAGCGCACAGATAAGCCGATCACCAACCGCGTCGCAGCACCCCAATGGAAGGGCAACAAAATGGCGCCAACATCAGTGCCTAGAGGGGCGGGCCGTGGGCACATGACGCGGAACGCATCAAACCGCGGTACCCGCCCCCCGAAGAGTGCGAAAACAAGATCACGTGATGCGCCAGCGCCATAACAGTTAAACAAAAAAACTGTAAAAGCGCCAACCATCGCGGAGCGCCGAACAACGGCCTCCACACACACCAAACACAAGTGACAAAAAACACAGTAGTAAAAGCACAAGAGTGTACTCCCCGGGCGTCCCCTGCCGATCACGCGGAATGCTATAAGGGGGTCCTGCACAACCAACAGCGTGAAAATAGGGGGGGGGGAGGAGGGATAAATATCCCGAAATAAAGGGCTGGGGGCATCCCAAAGCGGCTCACCATAAAAAACCTGTCGCCGACTACCCTTTGGTACAGGGTCTTGCGGCCCGGAGCAACGCTGGCAGACTTGCCCCCTGTGGCCTTCTTCACCCAAGCACTCCCCAAACAGACTACCACCCCAGAAAGGGAAGTCCCATCAGGGTCCTCTTGGAAGTTGCATCTGCCTAACATTGTTTAAGCCATATTGAACATCTCAAAGCCAGTAGCAGAGCTCTAGCATTTAGTCTGACCATATAATCCATAGAAGAGATGACGTACTTGTAAAATTCCATGCTGGACTTCTTATCTGAGAGCATACACTACAGGAATGACCCGAACGAGTTTGAGAACTCAACTGTTTTAACAACTTTCTACCTGCCACAGCCGCCATGGATGCGGCGCAGGCTGGCGCTGTAAGTTCGACCCTGCCATGGAAGAGGCATGTTTGGACACATTTTCCAGATGCTTATCCAGGGGCCTTTAGGGAAGCACTATCAGAAGTAGGAATAATAGTGTTAGAGAGAGTCCTGAAACCGAATCATCCATCTCGGGGGGGGGGGGGGGGGGACTTAATGAAGTCTGTGGAAAAAGGGTATTTAGTATCCACAACTGTAGGAATGGTGGGGAGCTTGTCCAGCTTTTTCCATTTCTTTTGGATAAGTCTGGTAAAATGAGGCTGCTCAGGATGCAGTTGCTTCTGCTTTTCTGTTCTGTACGGATCTCCCTTTTTCCTCTTAGGAACCTGGGATATCCAAAATCTCTGAAATAGAATAAATCAGGCTATCCACCTGCTCCTTAAACAGAGATCCCCTGCTCAGTAGACCCTGAATCTGATTACTGTCTTCCCTACTAGATGCGAGATCCCCCTCTGAAAATCTTCCTAAGATCCTATGGCAGAATAAATAACCTTCTCTTTAATGCTCTAATGAACCCTTAGGGTGGAAATAGTGGCTCTCTATACTAATCGCCCCTCCAAATCAAGCTGAATATTCTGGGTTATCAGAATGAGGTGGTGCTACCAGAGGAGCAGCAAGCTTCGAGGGAGCAGACCGAGAGGCTTCCATTGTGGGAAATACTCCCGGGGGTGGCAGCTGCCCCAAACTGGAGAGTACCACCACGGCGGTGCAATCTAAACAGATAGGGCTGTACTTTTCTAATCTAATACCTCTGAGGGTATAAGACCGAAGTATATAAGGACTCTCGATAGTGACTACTTTGAGAACCTAGGGGTGGACCACAACCTAATATCCTTATCTACAATCTCTAAAAGGCAGAAGAAGACAATCCAATTAAAATACAGTACCCCACAAAATAATCAGACACAAAAAAGAAAACAAAAAAAAAGAAACAAAAAACAGGAAATAATTAAAAGGACCAACCTGATTCACGAACAAGGGGAAAGAGGCAGCCAGCACATGGAGCCCCGGATCCAGCGATCTCTGTTTGAAGCCGTTCCCTGGTATGGGGGCAATGGGAAGCCAGGCAGAGGAACGGGTGGGTGGCTATGGCCCATGAAAAAATTAAAAGGGTTAAAATTACCTATGCATGTTGGGTATTGTTCTGTTCGGGGGACCTTGCGCTTTCAGACTTAGCTTGTTTTTTCTTGTTTGCATATTTATATTTTAGGAAAAGCGTTTTTTTTATTCAGCTTTTTTATACATATTTTAGGGAAACCCTGCGCACTCAAAGAAATCTTTGAGGGATTAATTCCAGAAAGATGAGCCCACTACAACAAGCTGGGTACACTTAGAAAGCTTAACATGTGTACTTTCAGGCAGGGGCGGACTGGGGCTAAATAACGGCCCGGGACTTTTTGGGGCCCTGCTGTACTGTTCCTGGCCCAGTATAGTATCTTAAAGTCACACATATATATATATATATATATATATATATATATATATACCTTATTTTTCGTTCCATAACACATGCCCAGGGTTTAGAGGACAAAAATTAGAAAGCAAATATTCTGCACCAAATACGACCAAAAATCCCCCCATTAAAGTGCACAGAATCATCCCATTACAGGCTGTGATTGGTATCCCTCATTACAGCAAGTGAGGGGCATCCCACCGAGGCAGCATCTCCCATTACAGGCAGTGAAGGGCATTCCTCAGTAAAGACACTCACACACAGAAAGAGAGAGACACAGACACAGAAAGAGAGAGACACACATAAACACACACACACACACACACACACACACACACACACACAGACACAGACACAGAAAGAGAGACACAGACACAGAAAGAGAGACACAGACACTGAAAGAGAGAC
The DNA here is from genome assembly GCA_027917425.1 of Gastrophryne carolinensis. NCBI lineage: Eukaryota > Metazoa > Chordata > Amphibia > Anura > Microhylidae > Gastrophryne > Gastrophryne carolinensis. The sequence continues at coordinate 493,211,885 of CM051236.1, read as the reverse complement.
ACATACACAGAAAGAGAGACACACACACACACACAAAGAGACACACACAAAGAGAGAGACACAGACACATAAAGAGAGACACACAGAAAGAGAGACACAGATACAGAAAGAGAGACACAGACACAGAAAGAGAGAGACACAGATACAGAAAGAGAGACACAGACACAGAAAGAGAGAGACACACACACAGAAAGAGACACACACAAAGAGAGAGACACACAGAAACACACACACACACACACACACAAAGAGAGAGACACAGACACAGAGACACACAGAAACACACACACACACACACACACACAAAGAGACACACACAAAGAGAGAGACACACAAGCTTACCTCAGGCAGGCACACTGGCCCTGATATAGAATCACCCGCTATCGCTCCCGCCACCCCTGCATATCCTCCCAGCCTGGTCTCGTGGCCTCCCAAGCCCGATACCGCCCATCTCCCGCTACCCCGCTCACCTTTCCCACCATCTTCACACCAGGAACGTAGAGAAGGGAACGCCCCTGGACGCTGCCATTATCCGTAGGGGGGTGTTCCCACTCGACAGCTGGGGCGGCGCCATCCAAATACCACCCCCGATCACAAGATGTGTAATCGCCTCCAGTCACGTCCCTGCATGCGGCCTGCCAGGTATTGCCGCTATTTCCTCCTACTGCCGCGTCCTCTGTCGCCATTCCTCCCCTCATTTCTGTTTGCATCACCGCAATTGTCTTCATGCTGGCTGTTGCGCGCTGGCCGGTGGGCGTGCCCCAGATGGCCAGCGTCCAATGAAAACAATGGATGCCGGCCATAGACGCCCACTGACCAGCGCCCAACAACCGGTATGCACTATGGCCAGCCCGCCCCTGCTTTCAGGGAATATATGGTTTATGGGGGATATTCCAAATGTAAAGAGTTGTTTTGGTTGAAAAATCGCAAGGTGCGCACTTTGTCTGCAGAGCTGAAATTTTCAAGTAAAATGACAGTTACACACATGCTTTACTTTGGGGTGTTTGGCAACTCTTTCCTTGACAGTAGCTATGCATGCTGGGTATCGTTCTGTTCGGGGGATGTTGCTTTATCAGATTAAACTTGTTTTTTCTTGTTTGCATATAGTTTTTTTGGGAAAATGTGGCTTTGATTCTGATTTTTTATCCTTTTTTTAAGGAAACGCTTTGCAACCAAAGAATACATTGAGGGATTACTTCTAGAAAACTATGGCCACATCAACAAGCCTGGTACACCTAGAAAGCTTGAGGTGTGTACTTCCAGAGAATATACACTTTGTTGGGGGTATTTCAAATGTAAAGGGTTGTTTTTCTGGAAAATCTGCAAGGTGCGCATAGCACAGTTGTATTTTATCTGAAAATCCCCTAAAGCTCTGTTTCAGTTTGGGGGAGTCTCCTGGGCAGGAAAGATATTCACACGCAATAAGATTTTATTGACAAACTTACATTTTTTATTACAAAAAAACACTACAAATTGTAAAAAATAGATTTTTTTATTTTTTTGCACATATTTCACCCAAAAATATTGTGAATACACCGAAAAAATGACAAACAAGACATTTCATGTTAAAGCCCAGACTATGCTGAAAAAAACAATATATCACTTTCCTGGGAAATCCCTTCAAAAATCACATTTGAACATGGGGAGCACAAAAATACAATTCTGTGATTACTCGCCTGTAGAATTGGTATTATGAGTATACAGTACGTCCTGCTCCAGAAGATTCCTTACACTTGGGTTATACATCCACCAGATGGCGCTGGACTGCAGAGACAGCAAAAAGTGGCTCCTCCCGGCCCCATATATACCTTAGCAGAATAGGCCTGAATCACAGCCTGACGAATCCACTTGCTGATAGTAGATTTAGCTGGAGCCAGACCCTTCTTAGGTCCAGAAGGAAGAACAAAAAGAGCATCAGTCCTCCTGAAGGAATCAGTAGCCACCAAATAGAACTTCAAGTTCCTGACCACATCCAGAGAATGTAAGAGCCTCTCCTTAGAGTTACTAGGATTAGGACACAGAGGAGGCAACACAATCCCCTCGATTCAAACAGCCAAAGTTAATTGATTTCGTATCGAGAATCGTAAGTTTGGGTGGGTGTTTGTCATTTTTTCTTGTTTTTTTGCCCATTTCGTATTCGCACGATCGTTCGCGCATAGACGTATATGAACATACGCATTTCGTACGAGAATCGTATAATTTGCGTTAGTTCGTGTGTTTTTCCCGTCCAAATCGTATTATTTGCGTCCGATCCTATTTTTTACGTCCTTCACATGGGCTTGCGACCAATTCAGAGAGGTGATTGCTAATTGTTTTGAAGGCCATTAAAGAGCTGCTTTACGAAATGTTTGCCGGCAGCTATTTGGCCTCGGGAGTAGGATGGAGAGGAGCGAGTTTGTGGCACATCAAGGGCTTATGCTTTTTGGCATTGAGTTGATCGAGATGTCTGAGAGCAGATTGCCCCTGCGTCGTCGCATGAACATCGATAGCATGAATGATGTTGAGCTGTTCGAGCTGACCAGGCTTAATCGCGCTTCCCTCCATAAATTATATAGTGAGCTGCGGCCATGGTTAGCCCGCACCACAAGGAAGGGGCATGCAATTTCAGGTATGACCAAGATGCTTGGCTGCCTGCAATTTTTGGCGAACGGCTCGTTCCAGAGGCTGGGTGCCCTCTCCGTGGGGATGTCACAGCCTACGCTGAGCCGCGCACTATCTAAATTTTTGGAAGGCATGGCTGCCATAACTCCAAAATATATTTATTTTCCGGATGATATGGCAGCCAGAAACGCCATTAAGCTTGGGTTTTATAATGTGGCCGACATGCCCAACGTTATTGGTGCTATTGACTGCACACATGTGGCACTCGTACCTAGGGCTGCCGACGAGTATATATATAGGTATTGAGATTGGTTATTATGTTGGCCAACGTGTAATGTAACCTGTTTTCCTTTTCGGCAGCATATTTGTTTATCCCTCATTTGTGTAGCTGCTTTATCTAGGCTTTTCATTAGTCTTTCCCAATAGAGTGCAGACATGTTTTTTTTTTTTTTTTTTTTGTCAAATATCAATTACCCTTTTTGTATGTTTTTGCCTTAAGGAATCGAAAAATGGGACACTCCCTTAATGTCCAGGCCGTGGTTGGTCCGGACATGCGTTTTATGAGTGTCCTTGCCGGCTACCCAGGATCGTCCCACGACTCATATATACTCAGGCGATCTGGGTTGTTTCGGAGATTTGAGGCAGGTGAATTTTCGGGTGCATGGCTGCTTGGTAAGTGTGTCCTATTTGTGTGCTATTAAATGTGGGATTAATCTTGTATTTGTTGATATGTTTGTATTTGAATTCTTTACATAAGCCAGAAACTGCCTTTTTGTTGGGTCATATATTATGAACTTCCAAAAAAAATGCTTGGCTCGCTTTGTCCTTCAGAATGTTTTCCCTTTAGTTAGGATGTCTGTAAGTTCCATGTCCCTAAATATATTGGTTGGGAGTTTATACCCAAGGATCTGTGAGCTTTGGCTCCTTTTGTAGTATTGGTCTTTAAATGTCAAAGTGGACTTAAACTGCATACATTGTAGTTTTCATCTAAATGTGGATAGCCCCTCAGCAGCATCCTAATTGTAACATGTCAGAAAACTAAAAATATATTTAAATTCCAACTACCCTTGGCCGTGCAGATGTTTGTTAATTAATTGGTATATTGAAGTGCCATTTTTAATTATGTACTACATTAGTGGCAATATTTATTTTGCTAATGTGCCCTGGGTGTTTTTTTTGGCCCTTTACCTTACATCATTATGATATATGTAAAATTCTTTGTGTTTGTTGTGTTGCCTTTTTAATTTTGATTACATTTAATTGTCTGTTTAAGGTGATTCCGGGTACCCACTTCTACCCTGGCTCATGACGCCTGTGCTGCGGCCCCAGGATGCCTCTCAGGAAGCGTACAACCGTGCGCACCGCAAGACCAGGGCTGTTGTGGAGAGGGCCTTTGGGCTGTTGAAGACACGTTTTCGTTGCTTGGACCATACTGGGGGCGCCCTGCAATATGATCCCAAGAAAGTGATCGACATAATCATGGCATGTGCTGTTTTGCACAATTTTGCGATCCTGGAACGTGTCCCACGTTATGTGGATAGCCTGCCCTCTACAGCCCTAGAGGATGATGTAGAGAATTTTGTTGGGCCACCCAGTGAGTCTGCCCAATCAGTTAGAGCAAACTTGATCTTGCAGCATTTTAGTTAATTTTATTTCGTGTCTCAACATTCTGTGTGTCTGTGTTATCCTTTTTGTTAAATATGTTGTTTTGCCGTAATGTGGCATTACCTCAAAGTAAAACATTTTTACCTTAATTGTTGCCTAATGTATTTCATGTAGTTTCCTTAGCTTTATATTTGCATTGTTACACCTCTTAAAACCAAAATTATCTGGTTTAGCCCAAGCTGTTTAAAATGTGTTCCCACTAAAAACGCCACAACTATTGTAAGTGAGAATATTTTTTTACTTAGAAAAGTAAAAATTATTGTGCTTAACAGAAAACATTCCACATACATCTGTGGTTACAAATGGATGACATAACAAAAAAAACATCGAGCACATCTACACCTGGAAGTGAGTGGCACAACCAAACAAGGACACCCAGTCCAAAGGCCAGCCTAGTCCAGTCATTAATATTGCCTGTGCCCAGGGATATTTGGGCATGGCCATAATGTCACACAAACATGTCTGCAAACAGGAGGAGCACCAACCAAATACATATTTAAAGCCATAAGTGGCCAGATACACTCCACATAGACCTATGGCATTGGCTAGTGGCCTTAAGCATTACTCTAAGGAGCTATATGGGAGCAAATACAAAACACAACCTGCATGAGCAACACAAAATGGATTGTTTGAAACCTCAAAGGACAAGTAAATACAGTGGGGGTTAAGAGAAAAGATGTCCCACACACCCATGGCTTAATAGGGTGGCTGCCCATAATACCCAGGTGGAGGTCCAGGTGGAGGTCCATGTGAATGGGACCTAGCATGGGCCATGGCAGCATTGTGAATTTGAAACTGCTCCACAATGTTTCTCTGCATATTGGTCATCTCAGCCATGGCTGACTGGATGCCATTACTTGCAGTGACCACGTTGCTGTTGAGGGTACGCAACTCCGCGAGGATGCCCTGTAAACTGGTATTGATGGTGACCATGTCGGCATGCCTTTCCTCACGCTCTGTAACGAGCTGTGCCTCATAAGAGTCCCTTTCTTGGGTCCATAATTGAAGCAGGGCACTCTGCCTCCCCTGGGAAATTGTGGGGCGGCGTAATGGAGTCCGCCGCACAATTACCCTGGCTCTTGGGCGTGCCCTGCCGCGTGGTGTCGTCCCCTCAACAGCAACAGGCCTGCTTTGCAAATCCTCAGCAGCAGAGTGAACACTGGGGACTGTTGTGTCAGTCTCCCCATGTGCATGCACAATGGATGGAGATTCACTCTGCTGCTGAGGATTGGCCAGAGAAACATTATGGAGCAGTTCCAAATTGGGACCCAGGGGGAGGTCATCCGACGTGCCCTGCATGGAGACATCATCATCTTCCTCCATTTCTTGGATCTCTTCCATGAGTGTGCGGGTCTGTAGGGACATATAAAAAAAAAGTGTAAGTTGGCGTCCAAATTTGGGATTCCCACAGTTTAACACATTCTTAAGCACTTGGTAGTATTTATGGTACTAAATTAACTTACCGGAAATCTCGGATCTGGGCTCCTATGCTGTACGGACCTGGTAGGCATAACCAAACTGGGGGGTGAGTTTACCCTTGCTGAGGGATCATGCTGGGCTGAAGAAGAGAAAAACAAACAACGTAAACACACACATAACCATTTTTTGGATAGGTAATCAAATAAACCACTATTTGTAATATTAAGCTACTCTAGAGCAATGGGGACATTTGTTAAAAGACACGCAAGTTTAGATAGGTGCAATGGCTCGCGAAAACTGCTAACTGACCTCAGTTCTAAGTCAGGAAGTGTACCCAGTCAGCATACAACTTGCTACGCACATTTTTGGATTTAGCCTACCATTCGCTAGGTCTGGGGTACTCAAACAATTCTTGTAAAGGTCCATTTAAAGGTATGTGGTGAGAGGTGAATGTCTGGCCATGGGGCTGACGCAGGGGGTGTCTAGTTAGAAATAAACACACTGGTGGAGGGGCTTGAGATTTCAAAGTGCAAACTAATAAAGGCTGCTTGCCCTTGCTGGGCTGGATGGGGCAGAGCTGAGGGGACAGGGATTGGATGGCTAAAGGGGGGAGTTAACGAATTGATGGGATGGATGGAGCAAATCTGTTACAAATGTATGGGGCTTATGTGGGGGGGGGGGCATGGGGGGACTGTGGCAGATGGGGCAGAGCAGGGGCAGCGGGACACGATTGTGCCAAGAGAAAGATGTACCAAGTTACTGTGTACCTTGCAATGCCACTTCCTGTGCAGTACTTCATATTGCAATGCTATGTTTCAGGGAGCCATGACATTGGGCAGGAGAACAACCACTACATCGCCGATCAAGGGGGCAGCTCTGAGCACGTCAACACAGAAGTAACTGAGTGCAGGGCTGTCTGGGCAGGGGTCCTGGAATCTGGTGCCAAGGTCCGCATTGGGACCCCGGCCCGCCAGTTGAGTCTCGCTGCTCTAGGTCAGATATGTTTGGGGGTGGGTAATTAAATTGTTAACTCAAACACAACTCACACAACAAATAGGCAACCCATCCATAATGATGTGTGTTTTGTGATTGATTCAAAATATATCACTTTTCAGGAGAAACTTCATGACTTGACCAATACAATTGGAAATTTGATCTTTGCCATAATGGATGTGGTCCTAAATGTGTGATTCACAGGGACCAAAAGAGGACACAAACAGGCACAGTAGTGCGAGGCCAAGCAAGGCAAACCATAGGGCCATCCCGTCATCTTGTTACTAGTGAACTTTAGATTATTTAGCAAACAGGCAAACATGCAGATTTAAGAGTACTCACCGTGGGTACGGGTCGGTGAGTCTGTGTCCCTTAGACCAGCATGTCCACCGACCGCGACCGGATGGAGAAGTCCCAGCACAATCTCCTCAGCAGGGGTAAACTCCAATTTTGAAGGAAAGCCACCTCCAGTTTTCAGGCTGAAAAGAGAAAATCGTTTGGTACTCAGAAAAGTGCATACAGTACATCCTAAACATTAGATTTGGAGACATCATTTATTTACCTGTAATTATGCCTTTTAATTTCTTTTTGGCGTACAGCATACTTCAGATCAGAGATTTTCTTCTGAATTTGGGACACATCTTTCCTCTCTTCCCCCGCTGCATTTACTTGTCGTAGGATGGTTTCAAACAATTCCATCTTGCGCTGCTTTGTGGTGTGTTTTGATTTGCTCCCATAGAGCTCGTCATAGTATAATGTAAGGCCACTAGCCAATGCCATATTTTGGTCATGGGAGAATCTCCCACTCAACTGGCCGCGGCGCAATGTGCGGCCAGATGGTTGGCTTGGCTGCTCCTCCATGTGTGCAGACACATGTGGTGACATTATGGCCTGGGGCTGGGTAGGGGAATGGCCGGATTGTTGGCTTCCCAATGACTGGACTGGACTGGCCAAGGGACTGGGTGTTCTTGCGTGGCTGGCCACCGAACTTCCAGGTGTAGATGTGGTCATGGTGGAAATTCTGGGCCCTCTTGGGGGGCTATGTTCCCGGCTGGTGCCAGGTCGGGGGCTCTGTTCCCGGCTGGTGGCAGGTCGTGGGCTTCTGGCCCTGCTGCGGGCCCTGTAGGGGCTTCTGGCCCTGGATGGGGTTCTTCGGGCCCTGGCTGGGCTTCTGGCCCTGGATGGTGTTCTTCGGGCCCTGGCTGGGCTTCTGGCCCTGGATGGGGTTCGGCGGGCCCTGGCTGGGCTTCTGGCCCTGGATGGGGTTCGGCGGGCCCTGGCTGGGCTTCTGGCCCTGGATGGGGTTCGGCGGGCCCTGTAGGGGCTTCTGGCCCTGGATGGTGTTCTTCGGGCCCTGGCTGGGCTTCTGGCCCTGGATGGGGTTCGGCGGGCCCTGGCTGGGCTTCTGGCCCTGGATGGGGTTCGGCGGGCCCTGGATGGGCTTCTGGCCCTGGATGGGGTTCTGCGGGCCCTGTAGGGGCTTCTGGCCCTGGATGGTGTTCTTCGGGCCCTGGCTGGGCTTCTGGCCCTGGATGGGGTTCGGCGGGCCCTGGCTGGGCTTCTGGCCCTGGATGGGGTTCGGCGGGCCCTGGCTGGGCTTCTGGCCCTGGATGGGGTTCGGCGGGCCCTGGCTGGGCTTCTGGCCCTGGATGGGGTTCGGGCCCTGGCTGGGCTTCTGGCCCTGGATGGGGTTTGGGCCCTGGCTGGGCTTCTGGCCCTGGATGGGGTTCGGGCCCTGCTGCGGGGCCTTGGTTGCCGAACTGCCCTACTTGAACCCATGGCCGGTGTGGGCTCCCTTGTGCGGCCTCTTCTGGGGGCAGAGGTGGTGGGTGCTGCTGTTGGCTGCTTTTTGGCTGCAGGGGCACGTGGCTTGGGGCCCCTTTTTTGGGTTCCTGAGGGTCCAGTGTCCCTTGGTGGGGCAGAGGTAGTAGTCTTGGCTCTCAGCTTTATCCTACCTTGCTGGGACCTGGTTGTTGGGCCCTCCGCGGTCTGGCTTTGCTGGGGTCGCTTGGTCATTGCCTTTTTAGGTGCCATCTTCCACAAATGCTCAAAGAGAATGAGCTTTGGGTGCAGGGACCTTTAAATAATGAGCCCAGCGTGTGACGCCTATGCGCACGACTACGCGCTCGTACGAACGTACGTTCGAGCGGAACCAGGAAACCGCTGGGGTTTCACTTATCTGCTGCCTTGAAGAAGCATAAAGATGGCGCCCACTATCTTCACCCGTCAACAGGAAGAGATCCTCATGCTGGTAAGTGGCTGCCTGTGCATTTTAATCTAATAGTCAATGATGGCCTAAATGTAAATGATGCGTTTGGAACTAGTTTGGTGTCTCTTAATGTTTAATAACTGGCTCCTCACACTTCATCCTCAAGGGCCGAGCCTGGCCACGTTTTCACCTGTCTATGCTGATGTCCTAATTCGGGCAATTGCTCCGGCTTAGCAACAGTTAATTAACCTGTGGAGTAGCGGGGCTAGCTGGCAAACCTGGCCTGTCTCGGACCTTGATGCGGATGTTTGAGGAACACTGTTTTCCTAAGACATAAAAACACAACGGGAAGCCACACACGTGGTCCAAAAGCCTAAGCATAAGCCTACATCTTGGATGTTTAAACCATCCTAACATGCCATAGATGCAGGTGGCCTGATTCTTGATGTTGGCTATTATCTGTATGTACATGGTGTGTGATCCATATAACATAAGACCAGACTCTCATTCACAGTCAACGTCCTCTTTAAGGCACTCCCCAAAAATGGCTGCCACTCTAAATGTGTGTGTTAATGACATGAAATTCTCAACTTGTGATGCAACACATATGGGTCTGTGTGTAAAAGTAAAAGCTCTGTGTCCATTATGTTTTTCAGATCATGCTTCAGCGCCGGTATGACTTCGCGCCCAATGTGTGCGAGAAAAGGGACATCGCCCGGGAGATCATCGCGGAGATACACCGTGTCACCAGCACCACCTTCACTCACACCCAGATAATGCAGCATTGGTCGGACCTGAAACGTCTGCACATGCCCCGGGTGCGGAGGTTTTTTGGAATCCATTTCCCAAGTAAGTACAAAGCAATTGCATGGTATATGTTCCAAATGTATAAGTTCTGCCTTTATTTATAATGACTTTTCTTTGGTAGTGTTGGAAATGGATTTCAGAATTCGCCGCACCCGGAGGCGTACAGGCCGACCAGTGCTGCATGAGTCTGCATCTGTGAGTGAAGGTGGTGGATCTCCCGGGCGACGGACCTACCCCTCCTCTGTGGCCTCCTCAGACCAGCCCCTGGACCTTACCACAGAGGAGGGGCCCAACCGCGTGGGCGTGGGGTCATACCTGGCCAGGCATGGGGAAGGCTCTGGTATGTCACTCTTCATGTATAGGCACAAAGATATACATGGCAGGCCAAAAACTAAGTTATCCTTTATTATGTATTTGTAGAAGCTTCTGGTGCGGGTGAAATAGAGGAGGAGGAGGCAGCAGAGATGCGGGAAGTCGATCCTGGCGAAGGTGAGTGATGTCAGCCAGACTGGGAGCCAGATATGTTGGGAATAGTGACTCTATACAAGTACTAACCAAATGTCACATGTTTCTCCAGGGACTTCTTCACAGCATAGCCAGGACCAAGGGCAGCCTGTTGGCCCCAACCAGCCATCTGTCGGCCACCAACTCCGTAAGTCTCCATGCCATTATTCATATTAATGTTTGGTTAGCTAATAACACACACATAACTAAAGGCGTAGCCAATGTGTAGTTCACACTTTCATGTGGGCACTTCGTTAGCTTAAAGAGGACCCTAACTTGTATTAAGAACCTAAGAATTAGCCAACACACTGTACCTACAGATTAGAAACATGGAAAAACACCCTTCAGCCATCTAATGCATGTTATTAGACTGAACAAAACCAATATTGCGGAATATGGAATGCGCAATATTTACAGGCAGCATGGGATACAGATTGAAAAAAGGAAGGTGCTGCCATGCATTGTGGGAGTGATGACCTTTCCCTCAACCCAGCTATGCTCTGGATTCCCAACGCACCACTGTAACCTACTCCCCTGTACTTTATCCAACTCTCCACTCCTCATTAAGTGTTATGCTTCAGAGTCCAGATGGCGGCGCTGTAATCAAAAAAAATCCCAAATTTACTTTGATCTGGTGCAGAATCATTTGGGAATAGTTATTGGTTTTCATTAAATAATGTTGAAGGTCCGGTTTAAGGAGTTTAAAGACTTACCTGTGGGAAATGCATTAACTGTATCCCTTGGAAGAATGACATATGTCATGCATTTACATGTATTTGATTAACCCCAAATCTATTTCCAGCATACAAACCGGTCTGGTACTCCTATTTATGTTTATTTCTCTATTGCTTACAGGGATTATCCCAAAAACCGTCCAGGAGAAAAAAAAAAGAATCAAGGAGTTGGTGGCCGAGCTGCTGGCCATACAGGCGACGTTGGGGCCAACAGATGAAGAAGAGGATGATGAATAGTGCCCTTGGTCCTGGCTACTTTGTTTAACTTGTTTTTAGAGTTGGTACAATTTTAAACAGGTTTTATGGTTTTAAAAAAAAAAAAAAAAATTTATATGTGTTTTACCCAAAAAAAAAAAAATAAGCTAAGTTTTAAACAAAACAACCAAAAAAAAAAAGATGTTTTGAAAATTACTCAAAACAAAACAAAGCAAAGAATTTAAATAAATTATATTTTAAGCCTTCCTAAATGTGTCTTTTCTAATATGCACACCCCCAAAAAATTACACAAACCAGAAAAAACACGCTTAGAAACATATAGACATATGTACATTATGTGGTTTTCTTACGTTTTAGGGACCGAGAAATGAAGTTGGATGCAGGCGCAAAGAGGTTTAGGTAAGTTTTAGGGAGCGAGAAATGAAGTTGGATGCAGGCGCTAAGAGGTTTAGGTAAGTTTTAGGGACCGAGAAATGAAGTTGGATGCAGGCGCTAAGGGGTTTAGGTAAGTTTTAGGGAGCGAGAAATGAAGTTGGATGCAGGCGCTAAGAGGTTTAGGTAAGTTTTAGGGACCGAGAAATGAAGTTGGATGCAGGCGCTAAGGGGTTTAGGTAAGTTTTAGGGACCGAAAAATGAAGTTGGATGCAAGCGCTAAGAGGTTTAGGTAAGTTTTAGGGACCGAGAAATGAAGTTGGATGCAGGCGCTAAGGGGTTTAGGTAAGTTTTAGGGACCGAGAAATGAAGTTGGATGCAGGCGCTAAGGGGTTTAGGTAAGTTTTAGGGACCGAGAAATGAAGTTGGATGCAGGCGCTAAGAGGTTTAGGTAAGTTTTAGGGACCGAGAAATGAAGTTGGATGCAGGCGCTAAGAGGTTTAGGTAAGTTTTAGGGACCGAGAAATGAAGTTGGATGCAGGCGCTAAGGGGTTTAGGTAAGTTTTAGGGACCGAGAAATGAAGTTGGATGCAGGCGCTAAGGGGTTTAGGTAAGTTTTAGGGACCGAGAAATGAAGTTGGATGCAGGCGCTAAGGGGTTTAGGTAAGTTTTAGGGACCGAGAAATGAAGTTGGATGCAGGCGCTAAGGGGTTTAGGTAAGTTTTAGGGAGCGAGAAATGAAGTTGGATGCAGGCGCTAAGAGGTTTAGGTAAGTTTTAGGGACCGAGAAATGAAGTTGGATGCAGGCGCTAAGGGGTTTAGGTAAGTTTCTGGTTGAGGGTGCGCATGCGCAAGATCTTATAAACATACGAACGCACGAATCTAAGAGGCCAAAAACCAATGAAAACCAGAGGCAAACGCAAGTAATTGGAAGAGGTGGACGATGGAAGCAGCCGAAAAAACAGGCTGCCGCCGCAACAGGTGAGCACATGAACGTGATTTTTACGATTGCCAACTGACTGAGGCAAGTTCGGGAGATATCATACGAACGGACGTATATTTTAGGATAGAAACGTATTTGCTTATTGAATCACTCGCAAGTTCATACGAACGCACGAGCGGACGTGAAAAATAGGATGATCGTGACCCAAATCCAAGCTGTTACATGTTTCTTTGAATCAACCCTAATGTCTTGATTGAGATGAAAGGCAGACACAACCTTAGGTAGAAAGTCTGGCTTAAACCGAAACACCACCTTGTCCTGGTGTCTCTAAAAATAAGGGGGCTTGATGGAAAGCGCCGCCAGCTCAGAGACACACCTAACAGAGGTAATAGCCACCAAAAAGACTACCTTAAAGTGGACCAACACCCAACTCAGATCCCTCCCCGTGGGGCATCCAAAATCGGGATGCCCCGCTGTGTGAAACCCTGCAGGACGCCCAGAAACCTTACCTTATCCCCGTTCCAACGGGGCTCGCGCTTCTCTCTAGCAGCGCGCGCACCCGCACCGGGCGTTTTTGAATGGCAGGCGCCCTCCCTGTTAGAGGGAAGCGCGAGATGCGGCCTCCAGCGTGCTCAGAGCTGCTGTGGTTGTCCATCGCTTGTCTGTACATACCACAGCAGCTCTGAGCGCTCTGATTGGACGAGCGCTTGCGTAGGAGCGGGGTGAGGTGAGTTTTTTAGGGCGATCTGGGGGGTTTCCCGCAGCAGGGCACCCCCGATCGGGGTACCCCGCGGAAGTGGACCAAAACCCAGGATAGTGAAAATCCTGGGTGTTGGTCCACTTTAAGCGTAAGAATAGACAAAGGGGCCTCCTGCAAGGGTTCAAAAGGGGACCCCTGCAAGGCAGATAAGACCAAATTCAAGTCCCAAACAGGTAACATAGGCTTACGTGGGGGACGCACACGAGTAACCCCCTGGAAAAAGGTCTTAACCAGGGGATGCTGAGCAAAGGATTTTTGGAAGAAAATGGCCAAGGCCGAAACATGACCTTTAAGAGTACTGAGTTGAAGACCCAGATCCAAACCATGTTGCAGAAATTCCAGAATCCTAGGAATAGAAAACACACGACAGGGGAGAGACTTAGACTCGCACCAGTCAATGTAAGTACACCAAACCCTATAGTAGATGGAAGAAGAGGACCTTTTCCTAGCCCTGATCATGGTGTTAACAACCGAGACAGGCAGCCCTTTCTCCATCAAGATGGAGGTTTCAGCAGCCAGGTCGTCAAAGCCAGCGTTTGTAAATTGGGGTGGTGTAGCTGCCCCTGGGTGAGCAGATCTGGATCCCTGGGCAGGACGTACTGATCTACTGCCAGCTGCATGATGTCTGTGAACCACACTCTTCTTGGCCAACAGGGGGCCCCCAGAATGGCTGGCACCCCTTCTTGAGCTATCTTGCGCAGCACCCTGCCCAGCAGAGGAAAAGGGGGAAACACATACAGGAGCTGAAAGCTCTTCCAAGACATTGCCAAGACATCCGTGGCTAAGGCCAGAGGGTCCTGGGACAGAGAGACAAATACTGGAAGCTTGTGATTGTGACGGGACGCAAACAGATCCACATCTGGCTGACCCCAACGGTGACACAGGAAGCGAAACACCCTGTTGCTGAGGAACCATTCTCCCAGACGAGAGGTCCCCCTGCTCAGAGAGTCCGCCTCCAGATTCTCCACCCCCGGAATGTAAACTGCTGAAATGCAAGGAACATTGTCCTCCGCCCAAGACAGAATCAGAGACACTTCCCTTCTGCTCCGGGCCCCTCCCTGATGATTGATGTAGGCAACCGCCGTCTGGTTGTCCGAGCGGACCTGAACAGCCCGACCCCGAAGGTGTGGGGTTTGGTGGGCAAGAACCAACCTGATCGTCCTCAACTCCAGAATGTTGATAGGGGTGTGGGCCTCCTGAGGACCCCACTGACCCTGGAATTGCAGGGACTTCCAGAAGCCCCCCAACTGGTCAGACTGGCATCCGTGGTGACAGTCTCCCAGCAAGGGATCAGAAAGGATCTGCCCCCCAGCAGGTTCCTTGAGTCCAGCCACCACGACAGAGACTGCCTGGCCAGAGGGGACAGAACAAACACCTGATCCAGGGACGCAGGGTCCCGATCCCAAACTGACAAGAGATGATGCTGAAGAGGCCTCATGTGAAACTGAGCATATGGAACTGCCTCGAAGCAGGCCACCATCAGGCTTACCAGCTGCATTCCCTGCCTGATGGACGGATGAGGACAAGACAGAAGGAGCTGAGCCTGCGCTTGAAGACTCTCCACCTTCTGCTGAGGAAGAAAAATCTTGACCTGAGATGTATCCAGAGTCATGCCCAGAAATGACTTCACCATGGAAGGAGACAGGGAAGATTTGGGGTGGTTGACCCAGCCGAATGACTCCAGGGTGGACACCACCAACTGGGTATCCCGCTCTGTCTGCTGGAAGGACTGAGAAGTGATGAGAATGTCGTCCAAGTAGGGAAGAATGCGAATGCCCTGAGATCTCAGCAGAGCCATCACACCTGCCAACACCTTGGTAAATACCCTGGGAGCTGAGGTGAGACCAAAGGGTAAGGCCACAAATTGGTAATGCTGATCCTCCAGAGCGAACCTGAGAAATCTCTGATGACCTGGAAAGATTGGTATGTGAAGGTAAGCATCCTTGATGTCTACAGAGGTCATGAAGTCCCCTGGGTGTAGAGAATTCACAGCGGAGCGCAGAGTCTCCATGCGAAAGTGTCTGAATCTGACAAATTTGTTGAGGCGCTTTAAATCCAGGATGGGTTTGATGGACACGTCTTTTTTGGGAACAGTGAAAAGATTGGAATAGTAGCCCTTGCCCCTTTCCCTGAAGGGCACTCGGCAGACAACTCCCAATTCCAGAAGATTCTGAACAGCCAGGGAGCTATCCGGGATCTGATGAATCTTGTGGGCGGCCAGGCTGCCAACTCTATCTTGTAACCGGAGGAAACTACCTCCTAAATCCCCCGGTATGAGACATGACGCCTCCAGACGTGAGCAAAGTGCCGAAGTCGTCCCCCCACCCGGATTGGTGAGGGCGCCCCTTCATGCCTGAGGGGGCTTGGGAGAGGACTTAGGCTTGGGACCCCAGGAGGGACCAGGGTGGCCACGTCATCTGCCCCTGCCCCAAAATCTCAGCGGGCCCCAGCAAAGGAAGCTCCCCGTCCAACTCTGGAACCACGGAAGGAAGGAAGCCTTTTACGCTGAGGTAACTTGCCTCCCTTAGTAAACAAATCCAGACGTTCACCAAAGAGGCGCAGCCCCTTGAAGGGAAAACCAGTGAGAGCCTTCTTAGCAGTGTTGTCAGCTGCCCACTGGCACAGCCAGACCGAGCGGCGTATAGCCACCAATAAGGCAGATGCCCTGCCACACATCCTAATGGTATCATCCAGGGCAGAAAGAACATAAGCAACAAATTCCTCACGAAGCAGAAGAGCTCTATACTCTTCACTACCTGCATCATCAGGGGTCCCATCTAAGACACTCCTGAGCAGGCGCTTGATAGCAACAACTGTAATAGCAGAGGCACAGACCGGACGCAGTGCGGTCCCCACACAGGCAAAAGCATGGCAAGACAGCTGATCTATGCGCCTGTCTTCCCCATCCCGCAGGGTAGTAGAGTCAGGGGAATGCATGACAGATGTGTTGGACAACCCCAAAACCGGTGCATCCACTTCAGGAGGACATGACCAACGTTTAACCATCTCAGCGGGAAAGGGATAGCTCTTATCACAACTCTTTGGTACCCCAGGAAGCCTGCTAGGCCGTTCCCACTCTTTGAGCACCAGATTATTAAAATTAGTTTGTTCAGGAAACTCCAAGCGTGGTTTAACAGTAACAACTCCCCCTGCTGCCGCGGGGCCACGGCAGGAGGAGAGATACAGAGCACTTCAAAAATGTGAGCCAGAAGTCTGTCAGTATCATCTGAAGCCCATGGGTCAGACCCAGACTCAGCATAACCCCTAGGCTGATCCTCAGATGATTCTGAATCAGAAAATAATTCCCCCTCTTCCAGGGGGGTATATGCAGTAATATAAAAAAACTCCTCAGCTTCCATAGGAAAGAGAGTAACACCGGGTGCCAGATGCCGCCGCTTAGCAGGAGCCTTACGCGGACCAGACCCAGCAATATGCCTTTCAATGCTGGCCACCCGGGCAGCCAAATCAGGTTGAGACTCCCCACTGGTATGCACCGCACTGGGAGTCAGGTGTAAGCGTGGGGGGTAGGTGAAGCCAGAGGGGGTGCAGCACTAGGCTGAGCCGCAGGTAACCCAGACTGCAGCGCAAGTACCTGCTGGGCGCAGGGTACACAAACCCTGGCATCATCACTGACAGGGGATACCCCAAACGCAATATACAGCCAGGCTTGTCCCGAAGGAACCCCGAGCACATTGCTGAGAAGCCTCCATATGGTGATTATCACTGCACAACAGGCCAATAGGGATTGACGCTAATAATAGCAACCTGGGATGCCCCAATAACCCGCTAGGGAAGTGGGAGGTAAGGGAATACAATAGCCCTCCAATAAGAGTTAACACTAAATAGAGGGGATAGGACCGAGAGAAACCACAAAATTTGACCCGCCTGCAAGACATAAGCAGCCTACCCTTTGGTGGGGGACTGCAGTTGGAGCAGCGCTCCTTAGCACCTGACAGCGGTGCTGCCTACCTTCACCCGAACCAGTGCAGCCTAAGCTGGGAGGCAGTAAAAGGAAACGGGTGGGAATAGTCCTACAGGGCCGCAGGCTAATAGCCCCACACACCTGCGAGTAGAGAGAGCCATCTTCTAGTCATCGCAGCCCAGACTGCAGAGAAGAACTGGGGAATTTGTGGGAGGTCCCTGGTATATATGGGGCCAGGAGGAGCCACTTTTTGCTGTATCTGCAGTCCAGCGCCATCTGGTGGATGTATAACCCAAGTGTAAGGAATCTTCTGGAGCAGGATGTGCTGTATACTTAGAATATAGTGCAAAATAGTCTGGCAACAAAGGGTGACAAAAACTCCAGGTAGGCTGGCACTTAAAGGGTTAATGCAGGTAATGGGATTCCAACCTGGTGGCCACAGATGTAGAAGAATGGAAAATGGGTATCTGTAACAAACAATGTGTTAAATTACAGGAGACTTTTAGAAGCTGCATGGGCAAATTGCTATGGGTGGACAGAAGGTAGTAGTGGGAAAGAAGGTGTATTACCACTTAGGAGAGGAGCCAAAGGATTTGGTGAGTAAACTGTTGATGAAAGACAAAGTAGAACCACCCCCTTATGAAGGAGCAGTGACCCCTAGCCGGACCCTTTCTGGTGATTGGCAGTGTCCAAAGTGCCAGTCACTGTTGTGTAACAGGTAGAGCCATCAGAAAAAAGACCCATGTTCTTCACACGCTCACTGGACCAGATCCAACCTACCAAGGGATGCTTTGGGACATGTGCCTACTGGTTACAACAGCTTTAAGGAAGTCAAGGCACATAGCACCATCCCATTCAATTTGTCACCAGTCAGGGCATATCAGTCACCTCAGAGGAAAAGGAAAGACTCACCACTCACCACCTCTATATTCTGCCAAGGAGTTAAAGACTGTCTGAGGACCTGCTACATCAGTGGATCCTGCTCACCGCCTTTATGAATGCATCCACCTCTGAGGGATATAGTTGCCACTGCCCGCCCGCAATGGAGAATTTAAACCCCTACTGCCATACTGCAGGTGGCCTGAAGGGCAGAACTTAGGAGGGGCAATAAGTTAAAGGTGACAATTAGCATCGTGGCTATTATAGTTGAAGAAAAGGAGACGCTCAAATCCAGATACACACAAGGCCCCTCTAGAAGCAAGGGAGTGTTCCAGTGCTACAATTGTTATAAGGTGGGCCATATTGCCAGAAGTTGGGGTGCCCCCAAACGAGAGAAGCAGAGCAGTGACTGCCCCTCCCAGACAGAACAGGAAAGGAGAAATAGAGAGAGCAGAGACTAGGGACACTGCAAGCCCATGTCCCTCCTGGCTCCTACTACCTCCATAGGCCCTAGTTATCATGTGACCCTCCAGGTAGACACAAAACCCCTTAGGTTCCTTGTGAACTCAGAAGCAGCAGTATCTGTGGTGAAGACCACAGACATAAGGCCAGGCAATGTCCCTCGACCCACACTCCCTTGCATTGGGGTGGAGGAGGATCAGTAACCCATCAGCTTGACTCGTCCTATGACAGTAGGCCTTACACCCAATTGCCAGCTGGTTATACGCTTCCTTGCCAGTGACAATGCTCCCACAAACTTGGGTATTGCCCAGATAAAATATTAAAGGTCTCTGGAACCTGGGAAGAGGAACAGATCTGCCTTCTAAGTTCTGACTGCTCTGGTCCACATCCCGGATGAGGCCTATTGCCAAAAGGAAGCTGTGGGTAGGCTGTCAGTACCACCAGCAGTAGTCAAAAGAAATGAAGGTGTTCCCATGTCCAATCAGAAACAATACCCACTTAGCTTTGCCCAAGAAGAAGCCCTAGAACAGGGTGTTAGGACCTTCCTAAAAGCTGAGTTACTGGTGGAAATGTCCTCTCCATGCAACTCACCCATGTACCCAGTACGCAAGGATACACAGAAAGGGAAGGGCCCTTAGTTGGTGATAATGGTCCAGGATCTAAGAAGGGTTAACGAGGCTATGGTTAAAAAAAAATTATGGGAAATATAAATCACTATAGTTTATTTGATCTCTCTCAAGCCTTTCATAGTGTGCCCCCACACAAGGACAAACAGTACCTCTTCACATTTACCCATAGGAGCCATCAGTACCAATGGCAGACACTCCCTTAGGGTGGGCCTAACAGTCCTCTCCTGTTTACCCAGGCCATGATGCGGGTCTTGGAGGATTGGCAAGCCCCAGAGGAAATACTTGCTTATGTGGATGACCTCTTGCCAGCCCCAAATCTTGAGACCTGCAAAGAGGCCACACTGAGCCTCCTTCACTTCCTGGCACTTCCCTGCATGCCGGGGGCAGGGTCTCTTGGGACAAACTGCAAATAGTCCAGAGTAAGGTGACCTTTCTTGGACACTGTCTATCTGGGGCTTTGAGGCATCTAACCACAGCTAGGGTAGAGGCAATCAGTAAAAACATGCTTCCTCGAGGTGTGACGGCCGTTAAAACTTTTCTAGGTCTTTTCTAAGAACTGCCTCTGCACTGATGCGGCCACTCTTCGAGTGTTTGTCATCCAAACCATTTGCTCTGACATCTGAAGCCTTGGGCAACTTTTACACTTTAGAGTTAATGATCACAGCTACCCCTGCATTGGGCCTACCAGACTGAAAATGTTGTTTCGGTATTCAATCAAAGAAATCTCCACTGGTTGGCAACCTCCTAATGTATCCTACCTTATTGATAGCAAAAGTGATTGGTAGAACATGCAGTTCAGCTAATAATTGTATTTAGCAATCACAATATCCTTATTGGGATACCCCAGATGACATCCCAAACTGGTCAATTCACCACGTCTTTTTCATTAAATTACATACAAGTTATTCAAGATATTTTCAATAAAAGATTACATCAACAATCAATAAAAACATGAATTTTGCTTGTAAGAGATACATTCTATCAAAAGAGATTAATAGTTGATATCTTTATCCATGCACCACTTTGTGCTTCATTGATACAATGTATTTAATTATATCAAGAGGACATGTTTTGCTGTAAAGGCTAGTACCGTAATAATGCAATTTTGCTTTTCTAGGGACCTTTTGTCATAGAAAGGAAGGTTCTTTCCCCATGAAGCAAAAGATGGTCCCGGTTCGTGGCCACCTCAGGTAAGAAGGATGGTATAGGAGGCTCTGAAACCTGGAACGCAGGTGGCAGTAGCATGTTGGCTCACACTCTTGGGGAATACAGGTGTGCTGCAACTACCAGACTATGACAAACCCTTTAGAAATGAGGTGAACCTACTTTTTTTCTCTAGGGGCCACATTGTCATGTTGCTTCACTTCAAGGAGCGGCAAAAAATGTAAGCTGCAAATGCCTTTATGTATATGCAAAGGTGAGCAGATGTGTCAGGAAGAGGTGGGGTGAAGTGGCGGAGGTAAGGTTACCAGAGGTGGGTAGAGGCGAGACAGGGAAAGGTCATTTCAGCAGAGGTTAAGTGGAAAGAGGTGAGGTGGGCAGAGGTAAGTCAAGGTGAGGTGGGCAGAAGAAAGATGATAAGAGAAGCAATGGACAGAGGTGAGGTGGGTAGAGGGGAGATAGGAAGAGGTGGGTGGGTGGAAAGGAATGGGCAGAGGTAAGGCATGGAAAGGAGAATTGACGTGAGGCGGGAAGAGGTGCAGTGGACAGAGCTGAGTCAGGAAGAATTGAGCAGAGGTGAGATAGTAAGAGAAGTGATGGATAGAGGTGAGGTGGTAAGAGGTGGGCAGAGGTGAGCTGGGATAAGTCTACTTCCAGGCATCTCCAGACACAGCCAGCACAAACAACACTCCAGTAGCACATGTGTGTCACCCACCTCTACAGAGAAGTTTATCGGTGACCCACTTTCTGCTTCGGAAATTAGAGACACACTGCTCTCTAGTGATCAGCCGCTTGCATTGCAAGGAAAGCTCTGCTCGCTGACTCCTTAGGGGTGATGAGGGCCACAAGTGAGAGCCGGTCGGGACGCAGGTTGTGCATCCATGCTTTCGACTATACTGCACAGTAATGCTGGGACATGCCTCAGTGGTACTCACACAGAAACATGAACAACAACAGAGACCTGTGGCCTATTATTCAGCCAGACTGGACCCAATGGCATGAGGTGCTCCCTCATGTGCAAGGGCAATTGTTGCTGTACAAGAAATACTAAATAAATTTGCGGACAAAGTACTAAATTATCCAATCACTGTATTTGTACCACATGATATTACAGCCAAAACACATGCACGCCATCTAAGAATACCATGTGCATTACTACAACCAGAAAATGTCACATTTAACACTTTACCCCCTTTAAACCTGCAACCTCTGGGGGAAGGGGGGGGGGCTTGACCCTCAGGATTCCCCTAGTTTAGCTCACCTTTTTCACCCTAATGATGGTGACCCCCATGATTGCCTGGCCCTCATGGAACAAGAGACTTCTAGATTTGACCATGTATAAGACTCTCCATTGACTAACCCTGATTTTGTTTTCTGTATAGATGGATCAAGGTATGCCATAGATGGAAAATTCTACACAGGATAGGCAGTTGTGTCAGACCGAGAGACTATCCGTTGAGTTCAGCTGCCAGCTCACAAGTCTGCCCAGGAGGCTGAATTACCTGCCCTGGCCCAAACCTGTGAACTTGCAAAAGGTAAAACTGTAAAGATTTTCTCTGATTCCAGATACGTCCACTACGCCATCCACGACTTTGGGTGCATATGAAAGGTGAGACCCTTTATGTAGCAGGGATTGCACCTTAAAGTGGAACAAAACCCAACATAGCCTTCCCCTGGGAAATCCAAAATCGGGATGGCTAGCTGTGTGAATCCCCTCTCTTCAGGATGCTGCAAAACTCACCATCCTCCTGGCTCCCTTGCCAATCTTTGAGCTGTGCACAAGCAGAAGGGCTGGGGACAGGAGTGTGCCTGCTGCTGGGGATACGGACATTTGCGCTCCCTATTGCTACAAACAGACGAGAGCCTGTGCATGTGACGTAGGACTGGGGAATGGTGAGAGCTGGAGGTTTCCACAAAGCTGGGCATCCCAAATCGGTATAGCAGGGAACAAAACCCAGGATAGTCAAAAGCTTTAAATATAAGTTCTAAATGAACAGTAGGAAGCAGTTTTGCAAAAAACAATTCCTTGTCAGTTACGATGACTCAAAAAGGAGAGGCTGCCTAAAAAAATCAGTAATTTACAAACCTGCCACTTCTTCAGGGCAAATATTTTTCATAATTTATAAGATTGATAGGTTGGTGTAGGCAGACATGCCTGCTATCCAGGAGATTTTGCAGGCCATGGTAGTTTACTCTTAATAATTATTTATGGTTGCAGTCCGGGAAAATATGTTTCTCACTACCTTTATTCTGACTGTTTTAGGACATCCCACTGTTCAGAATATGAGGAGTGTCAGTGCCACTCAGCATCAATATGTTAGCCTCAGCAGCAGTCAGTGCATGAAATGTTAAACAAAAAGCAGGCAGCACAGATGCGGCCGCTATCATGCATCTAATTTATCACTGGCGCCATATAGTTTGCGGCGACCGACACTGTAGGTTTAGATCCTATCGTGCACTGTTTCTCAACCTGTGGTACATGTACCCCAGGGCGTACACTGCAGTGGTTAGGGGCACACCAAAAGGGGTGTCTGATTGGTCTGGTATATTATTTTAACAGTTAAACAGTATCTATTCTTGCTTTAAAAGTGCTACGAAGCCTGTGGACTTCTTATTTTGGTACTATTTATAATTGATCACCCCATAGGTGGTACTTGGTTGGAACCTCTTGACGCTGGGTGGGTACCTTACGTAAAAAGTGTGAGAATCCCTGCCATGGAGCACAATGGACAGAACTGTACTGAAGTGTTCCTTGCTTATAACTATTATTACACACATTTATGTGTACAGAACTTGCATTGTGACTTGTCAATAATGAAAACGCAGGACCTAGATATCACCAAATGTCATTTTATTATTTTATCATTTTATTATTTTAACAGTTAAACAGTATCTATTCTTGCTTTAAAAGTGCTACGAAGCCTGTGGACTTCTTATTTTGGTACTATTTATAATTGATCACCCCATAGGTGGTACTTGGTTGGAACCTCTTGACGCTGGGTGGGTACCTTACGTAAAAAGTGTGAGAATCCCTGCCATGGAGCACAATGGACAGAACTGTACTGAAGTGTTCCTTGCTTATAACTATTATTACACACATTTATGTGTACAGAACTTGCATTGTGACTTGTCAATAATGAAAACGCAGGACCTAGATATCACCAAATGTCATTTTATTATTTTATCATTTTATTATTTTAACAGTTAAACAGTATCTATTCTTGCTTTAAAAGTGCTACGAAGCCTGTGGACTTCTTATTTTGGTACTATTTATAATTGATCACACCATAGGTGGTACTTGGTTGGAACCTCTTGACGCTGGGTGGGTACCTTACGTAAAAAGTGTGAGAATCCCTGCCATGGAGCACAATGGACAGAACTGTACTGAAGTGTTTCTTGCTTATAACTATTATTACACACATTTATGTGTACAGAACTTGCATTGTGACTTGTCAGTAATGAAAACGCAGGACCTAGATATCACCAAATGTCATTTTATTATTTTATGGTAAAATCTTTTTAATCTTGACCACCCTGGGTTTTGGTTCCCCACTGCATGAAACCCCAAGATCACCAAAGCGAACACCTACTTCCCAGTCCTACAGCGCATGCGTGCCCGTTAGTCCAATCAGCGTGCTCGGAACCACAGACGTCATGTTGTCTAAGGCTTCGTCTAAGGCCAACGTCTGCTAGCACGCTTACGGCCACATCCCCCGCTACCCTATAACAGGGAGCGTGCCCTCGACGAAAATGCTAGAGGGTTAGTGGGAATGCATCGTTGGGCCAGGGTCAAGTGCTCAAGGAGCGTTGCTCCAAGCCGCAGACCCTGTACCACAAAGGGTAGCCGGCCATAGGCTTTATGGTGAGCCTGTTTGTGATGCGGAGTTCCTGTCCTAACTTCTGAGGGGATGATGTTTTGGGGGACTGTTTACTCGTTCTGGCTTTTTGGGGTCCCCCCCATCCCTGGCCTAGGCCCTCGCCGCTGCTCGCCTGCTTTCCTCACTCCCTCCCCGTAGTGTGCTTCACATGTTTTTTAACTGTGTTTTAACTGTTTTTTGCCACCTCGCCGCTCTGTACTACGCTCCGCGGCGGGCGGCGCTATATCTGTGAGGCATTTTTTCTTTACTGCGCCAGCGAGGTCATGTGAGCACCGTTTTCACGCTCTTCGGGGGGGGGGGTGCAGGGCCGCGTGTCACGCCGTCCTCCCGCGGCCCGCCCCTCAAGGTTCCTCTGCCAGCGCCATTTTGATTCTGCTGCACGTTGGGGCCCTTCTCATCCCGGAGCTGCGGCGGTGATCCTGGTCTGCTTGACGCTTCCTCCTGTGGTCTGGCAGTTGGTGCCCTTGTACTACTTGGTCCGTGAGTCCCCTGCGGGGGTTTTTAGTCTATTTTGGGCATGCGCTGTGGGATACTTATGTCTTTATTTAGGTCTTTCAGGCGGGACATCTGTGGGTTGTGTTTTCTCCCGGTCCTATCCCTTACCATCCCTCATCTTCCCTTATTGGCTTCTGGGGGCATCCCGGGTGGCTCTTGCTAGCCTTTACCCTGTGCTGGCCTATTGCGCCTGTGTTAATCACAATATGGAGGCTTCTGGGGATAGCGTGCTTGGGGGTCCTTCGGAGCAATCCCCGCTGTGTGCCATGTGTGGGGTATCCCCGGTGAGTGACAGTGTCAGAGTGTGCGTGCCATGCGCCCAAAGTGTCCTTGCGCTCCAGGCTGGGCTGCCCGCTTCGCTTCCCAGCTCTGCGCCTCCTTCGGCATCTCCTACCACCCCCGCGCCTGCATTTAGCCCCTAGTGAGAGGGATACTAGCGGGGGCTCACAGTCTGATTTGGCACTGCGTGTGGCCAGTATTGAAAGGCAACTTGCCAGGCCTACTCCTCGTAAGGCCTCTGGCAAGAAGGGGCACCTAGCTCCCGTGACATCCCTCTTTCCTGAGGAGGATGAGGGACCTGATACTTTTGTTGGGCTTTAGCCCCTAGAGGAGGGGGAACTCTTTCAGGACTCTGACTCCTCTAGCAACCAGCAGGAGGGTTATGGCAGTGACCCTGGGTCTGCGTCTGGGGAAGACTCATGGTTCCCTGAGGACACTGATAGCCTGTTAGCTCACATTTTCGAAATCTTGCACATTGTCCCTCCTAAGGTGGCTAAGAGGAAGCAGGGTGAGCTCTTTCGTCCTGATAAACAGCGCCTGGAGTTCCCTGAGCAGAGCCATTTCACTAATATGGTGCTCAAGGAGTGGGAACGTCCTAGTAGATTGCCCGCGGTGCCCAAGGGGTGGGATAGGAGGTATCCCTTCCCTGCCGACCTGGTAAAGCGATGGTCGTGTCCCCCTGAGGTGGACGCTCCTGTGCTCGGGCTGTCCAACACCTTGGTCATGCCTTCACCTGACACTACTACACTGCGGGACAGCGAGGACCGGCGCATGGATCAGCTGACCTACCATGCTTTTTGCGTGTGTGGGGGCTGGGCTGCGTCCGGTCTGCACTGCTGCCATTACAGCTATTGCCCTTAACCCTTTAAATGCCAAGCACGTAATTTCTACGTGGTTGCTTTTCCAACCGTTAAGTGCCAAGCATGTAGAAACTATGTGCCTGGCATTTCCCCCTGCTAGTGTAAAAATAGAAAAAAAAAACTTACCTCTGGTATCAATGTAAAGCTGGGGGTCCCCTCTTCCTGGGGGGGAATCCGATCCCCCCATCCGTCGTCCTCCATTTTCCCTGCTGACACTGCGCCTGTAAAATAATAAAAAAAAAAAAATGTCAGTCACTCACCTGCCTGCCCGATCCCTCCGTCCGGCTCTTCTCTTCACCGGGGGGGGGTCCGATTCCCCCCCCCCCTGGGCTCCGCAGACCCTCTTCTGGGTCCTCACCTCTTCTAATGGCGGTGATGGACGCCGCCCCTAGCCCTGCCTTTTGTGGGAGGAGCGGGATGACGTCATCCTGCTCCTCCTATACCCTCACCGAGCACCGCCATCTGTCAGCCCAGGGCGGGTGTAAGGCTAGGAGGCTCCGATCGGAGTCTCCTCGCCTCTCACCTGCTCTGCTCCGATCACTATCGGCATCTGACAGATGCCGGAGCTGGGTGAGTGGCGCGGGACAGCGACGAGGGACCCAGGATTGGAGGTGAGTAGAGTAAAAAAAAAAATAATAAAGATCATTTTTTTCTGTGTGTGTCAGTGTCATTTTTTTTACAATTAACCCCTTGTGAACTGGTAAGGGGTCCATGAGACCCCTATACCAGTTCACAAGGCTGGGGGCTGGCAAGTCACCTGCGGCTAGCGGGTGACTTGCCATTAACCCCCGGCACCCCCATTACCTGCCTCCCCAAAGCTCAGGGGGGGCAGAAGAGCCCGTGGCCATGAGCTATGGAGGCTTGTAGCCTGCAGGGCCAGGGGCCACAAAAGACTGGGAGGGGGGACCCTATGTAGTTTTTTTTTTAATTAACCCCTTATGTTCTGTCACCCAGCAGCTATAAAAGGCTTCCAGCAGGTGAGCAGAAGCCAGTGATTGCCGAGGGACACAGTGCTCCAGGATGGATGGAAGGTAAGTATTAAAAAAAAAATATATATATAAAATATTTTTTTCTCTTTGTGTGTGGTGTGTTTATTTTTTACATTTAACCCCTTGTGAACTGGTAAGGGGTCCATGAGACCCCTATACCAGTTCACAAGGCTGGGGGCTGGCAAGTCACCTGTGGCTAGCGGGTGACTTGCCATTAACCCCCGGCACCCCCATTACCTGCCTCCCCAAAGCCCAGGGGGGGGGGGCAGAAGAGCCCATGGCCACTGGCTATGCGGGCTTGTAGCCTGCAAAGCCAAGGGCCACAAAAGCTGGCCCCTGCTCCTACAAGCCCTGCATAGCTGGTCCCAGGCTGGTTACTTCGGGTAAGGGGGACCCCATTTCTTTTTTTTTTATTTTTAAGGGTTTTTAACCCTTAAACCCCCCCAAAGAATGGGGTCCCCTCCCCGGGAGGGGGGGCTCTATGTCATTTTTTTCCCGATTTAACCCTTTGTAGTGTGGATGGTAGTTGTATTTTATTTGTAAATGTAGTACTTGTACTACAAGTACTTGTTTCAGTTAGGGGGGGTCTCCTGGGCAGGAACGGGGGGCTACCGTTCTAATCGGCAGAAATGGGGCTTTCACATGCAATATGGTTTTCTTTAATAAAATACATTTTGTATTTAAAATAAAGGAGGCAATTTTGTAAAAATGTTTTATTTATTTATTTTTTACTTAATAATATTGTAAAAAACAGAATAAAATTTACAAACAAGACATTTCATGTTAAAGCCTAAACTCTGCTGCAAAAAAACATATATATAATTTTCCTGAAAATTCCAGCAAAAATGGCGCAAAATGGGGAAAAATTACCTGTCAACAGAGGGTGACAAAATCTCAAGTAGGCTTGCAATTAAAAGGGTTAAATTACCTATGCATGTTGGGTATTGTTCTGTTCGGGGACCTTGCGCTTTCAGACTTAGCTTGTTTTTTCTTGTTTGCATACCGTATATACTCGAGTATAAGCCGAGTTTTTCAGCCCACTTTTTGGGCTGAAAAAAGCCGCCTCGGCTTATACTCGAGTCAGGGAGTCACTTTGGGCCCGCAGTGAGTCAATTTTGGCCAGCATAGGCCGCGCCCGCGGCCGCCTGGTCTGCCAGGCACTGTTGCATGGCCACCGGCAGCAGTGCACAACAGCCGGCATTAGGTGGGGGATAGGAAGTCGGAGGGGGACGACGCTGGACGGCGGACGGCGGTACCTGCTGTCAGCAGCCTTCTTCTAAGGCGCGCGCGCACCCACGGCAGCTCCTCCGCTCCTGTCAAGTTGCCCTGCTAAGTTGCTCCTGTCAATGCCCTGCTAAGTCCGCCGCGGCCGGCTCCGCCACGGCCGGCACCGCCGCTCACAGCTAGTCTCGCTGTGTGCGGATGTAAACCCCGCCCCTCACCTCATCATATCTAGCTTTCTCCTGATTGGCCAGCAAGGCCTTCTGTCACACTGCTCCCTCACTCGAAAATGACGGGCTCGCTCACCACGTCATCCGGCATAGTTAATGAAGTGAGCGTGCCCGCCATTTTTGTGTGAGGGAAGAAGCAGCATCTGAGGAGCAGGTAAGATTTCTGTACCTAGCAACATTCAATGTTTCCCACACCCTGTAAATACAGATTGCCCACATTAATCTGGGACCTTCACCCTGAATAAGAGTCTTATCTTACTATATTACCCACACCCTGTAAATACAGATTGCCCACATTAATCTGGGACCTTCACCCTGAATAAGAGTCTTATCTTACTATATTACCCACACCCTGTAAATACAGATTGCCCACATTAATCCGGACCCTCACCCTGAATAAGAGCCTATCTTACTATGTTACCCACACCCTGTAAATACAGATTGCCCACATTAATCCAGACCCTCACCCTGAATAAGAGCCTATCTTACTATGTTACCCACACCCTGTAAATACAGATTGCCCACATTAATCCGGACCCTCACCCTGAATAAGAGCCTATCTTACTATGTTACCCACACCCTGTACATACAGATTGCCCACATTAATCCGGACCCTAATCCGGACCCTCACCCTGAATAAGAGCCTATCTTACTATGTTTCCCACACCCTGTACATACAGATTGCCCACATTAATCCGGACCTTCACTCTGAATAAGAGTCTATCTTATATGTTACCCAAACCCTGTACATACAGATTGCTCACATTAATCCGGACCCTCACCCTGAATAAGAGCCTATCTTACTATGTTACCCACACCCTGTACATACAGATTGCCCACATTAATCCGGACCCTCACCCTGAATAAGAGCCTATCTTATATGTTACCCACACCCTGTACATACAGATTGCCCACATTAATCCGGACCTTCACTCTGAATAAGAGTCTATCTTATATGTTACCCAAACCCTGTACATATAGATTGTCCACATTAAAAATCATCCTACCTGCATCTACTGCATGTTATGAGCCTTTAAACATCCAACATGGCGGCTCATGGAGCATCAGGCAGCCTACAAACAGGAAGTGCTTCCTGACTGTGCTGCTCTGCATTCTGGGATTGCTGACCTTTACCTGACCCCAGCTCTGCTCTGTCTGAGCAAAGCACAGCTATAACCCGCCCCCCTGTACCTTATCCCACTCTCCTCTCCTCTGTAAGTGTGATGCTTCTGAGTCAAGATGGCGGCGCCCGTATCCTAAATTCCTGAACAGAGTTGCAGCCCAGTGGGGGAAAAAATAATACGGTACGTTAGTCACTAAAAATGTTAAATATATTAATGTTAGATGCTGGGGAACCGTTTTTAAAGAGTTTGGGCTTTTCATTAAATCATGGTGAACGTCCGGTTTAAGCTAACGGGAAAGATGCATGCATTCATTTTTGCACTGCCATAGCGTACACCCAGAAGCGGCCGGCGCAGCTTCAGTCCAGCCTGGCGAGCGGCCGCTTCCAGGTGTATAGAGGGAGCCGGCGCGTTGCAGAGGAAGGCGGCAATCAACTACTGGTATAACGGCAGAACGGATCGGGCAATCAAACGGCAGGAGCCAGGTATTTACTCAGCATAAACCGCACTACCAGCCTGGGCCACTGGTTAGTGCGGTTATGCTTACCGTATGTGACAGTTTTCCTATAATGGACACAGGCAGGCTGTACGGTATATTTCATGGACACAGGCAGGACACTGGTAGAATGTACCGTATATTATGAGCCCTAACACAGGCTGCTCTATGCAAACAGTCATGTCATCACTTTTTGTAATGTCAGCCTGCATTAGGCCTCAAAAGATACCGTACGCTACCCGTAAAAGTCTTTTTTTTTATCCTGTTAGAAATGGATCCCAATACTTCTACCGGTAATCCTGGACCAAAAGAAAAACGCAGGTCATTCGAAGCTGGTTTCAAACTTAAGGTTGTGTCAAGAGCAGAAGAAAGCAATAACAGTATTGCAAGTAGGGAATTTTGTGTTGATGAAAAACAAGTGAGGGAATGGCGGAAAAAGAAAGCCGACTTGGAAAAGATTCCAAAGGCAAAAAAAGCTCAACGTGGTTTAACAACTTCATATGGGGCTCTAGAGACTGAATTGCATAAATGGGTTATGGAGTGTCGTCAAAATGGTTACTGCGTAACACGCATGGGAATTCGCTTACGTGCCCTTCAAATGGCTAAAGATGACACATTTAAAGCACCAGGCATTGAAAAATTTGTTGCGTCAGCAGGATGGTGTACCCGCTTCATGAATAGGTTTGCCCTATGTTTGCGGCAAAGAACAAAGATTTCACAGAAGTTGCCAAAAGACCTTGATGAAAAAGTGATGTCATTCCATTCATTCATCATAAAGCAAAGAAGGATCCATAACTATGACCTGGGAGATATTGGGAATATGGATGAAACACCTATGACCTTTGATCTTCCAAGCAACAGAACTGTGGCAAGTTTGGGAGACAAAACTATTTTTCTCAGAACCACAGGAAATGAAAAAAACCATTTCACAGTTGTTCTCTCATGTTTGGCTAATGGAACTAAGCTGCGGCCTGTCATTATTTTTAAAAGAAAGACCTTGCCTAAAAAGATGAAATTCCCACCACGAATTACAGTGCGCGCACATATTAAAGGCTGGATGGATGAAGACGGAACAAAGAAATGGTTGGAAGAAATTTGGAATGGACGACCAGGAGCAGCCTTAAAGAAAAGAGCATCATTGCTAGTTTGGGATATGTTCAGAGCCCACACATCTGATGACATAAAAAAAATGGCAAAATCTTCTCAAATAACTTTGGCCGTTATTCCAGGTGGGCTTACATCTGTATTGCAACCGCTAGATGTATGTTTAAATAAACCTTTCAAAGACCGTGTGAGAAAGATGTGGCATGAATGGATGTCATCTGGTCAAGCCCGACTGACAAAAGGTGGAAATCTGATGAAGCCCGACATAGATTTGATAGCAAAGTGGGTTCGTGATGCCTGGGAAGAGATTCCGGAGGAAATGGTGCAACGCGCCTTCAAGAAATGCGGCATTAGTAATGCTATGGATGGCAGTGAAGACAGCGCTTTGTATGAGAACGACAGCAGTAATGATGATGACTGCGAACTCAGTGATGATGACAATGTCTATGCTGATAACCTCACACCAGCTAATGCTGAAGCTCTGTTTGGAAATACAGATGATGAGGAGGAATCCAGTTTTGAAGGATTTTAACTCTTGTGTTGTAGCTTGGTTGCTGAATGAGCTAAGGTTTTTGTACTTTTAAAGTTATTGTTGATACCATATTGTTTTTATTGACCCTCTTTTCCACTTACAGAGCTAGTTTACTGTTTTTCTTTGAAATAAATACGGTATTCAAAAACATTATTGGTATCTATTTTTTATTTTTGAAATTTACCGGTAGCTGCTGCATTTCCCACCCTCGGCTTATACTCGAGTCAATAACTTTTCCAGGTTTTTTGGGGTAAAATTAGGTGCCTCGGCTTATATTCGGGTCGGCCTATACTCGAGTATATACGGTATTTATATTTTAGGAAAAGGTGTTTTTTTATTCAGCTTTTTTATACATTTTTTAGGGAAACCCTGCGCAACCAAAGAATTCTTTGAGGTATTAATTCCAGAAAGATGAGGCCACTACAACAAGCTGGGTACACTTAGAAAGCTTAACATGTGTACTTTCAGGGAATATATGGTTTATGAGGGATATTCCAAATGTAAAAGGTTGTTTTGGTTGAAAAATCGCAAGGTGCGCACTTTGTCTGCAGAGCTGAAATTTTCAAGTAAAATTACAGTTACACACATGCTTTACTTTGCGGTGTTTGGCAACTCTTTCCTTGACAGTAGCTATGCATGCTGGGTATCGTTTGCATATAGTTTTTTTTGGAAAATGTGGCTTTGATTCTGTTTTTTTTAGGGATCCTTTTTTTAGGGAAACTCTTTGCAACCAAAGAATACATTGAGGGATTACTTCTAGAAAACTATGGCCACATCAACAAGCCTGGTACACATAGAAAGCTTGAGGTGTGTACTTCCAGAGAATATATTTTTTGTTGGGGGTATTTCAAATGTAAAGGGTCGTTTTTCTGGAAAATCTACAAGGTGCGCATAGCGCAGTTGTATTTTATCTGAAAATCCCCTAAAGCGCTGTTTCAGTTTGGGGGAGTCTCCTGGGCAGGAAAGGGTGTCTACCTATACATATGTGGTACTGCTGTAACCGGGAGAAATTGGGATTTCACACACAATAAGATTTTATTGACAAACTTAAATTTTTTATTACAAAAAAACCTACAAATTGTAAAAAATAGATTTTTTTTATTTTTTTGCACATATTTTTTTGCACAAGACATTTCATCCTAAAGCCCAGACTATGCTGAAAAAAACAATATATAATTTCCTGGTAAATCCCTGGAAATCCCTTCAAAAATCACACTTGAACATGGGGAGCGCAAAATAGTGCAAAATGGTCTGGCAACAAGGGTGACAAAAACTCCAGGTAGGCTGGCACTTAAAAGGGTTAAAAGACAGCTCAAGCGTCTACTGGAGGGCGACAGGGGGGAGGATTATAGGGGAGGATTATAGGTCCCTTTTGCTTTGCTCTGATTTGTTGCCTTTGTCCTTAGTGCCATGAATGATGCGGTACGGATGTGTAGTAGGACCTCTGCCTTTTGGTGGCTATGCACCGCTCTGTTTGGCTGCGTCAGTGGGTGGCTGATTCTGCTGCTAAGAAGGCTCTCACTGGGCTCCCCTTTACGGGGCTGCGGCTCTTTGGTGAGCGTCTGGATGCTTTAGCCAAGGATGGTAGGCTGCCTCAACGGAGGAGGCAGCCTCGGCCCTTTCGGGGGTCCTCCTCTGCCCTCCTCTCTTTTCGTGCTTCCAGAGGAGGTCGTGGCTCCCTATTCTCGGGTACACGCAGGGATTCTTGGGGCTGTGGCAGATCCCGTGGCCATCCCGGTCTATCATGGGGCCCCAAGTCCCCTCAGGCATGAGGAGGCACCCTCACCCATCAGGGTGGGGGGGCGGCTTCGTCTCTTTGCTCAGGTCTGGAGGCTACGCGCCTCAGACCGGTGGATTCAGGAGGTGGTGTCCTCCGGTTACAAGATAGAGTTTGCAGCCTGGCCGCCCCCAAGATTCATCAGATCCCGGATGTCTCCAAACCTTCTGTCAGTTCAGGGTTTGGACCTTGCGGTTCAACGTCTGTTGGAGTCAGGAGTCATTTGCCCGATGCCTCCCCAGGAAAGGGATCGAGGGTTCTACTCCAATCTGTTCCCGGTCCGCAAAAAGGATGGGTCCCTAAGGCCCATCCTGGACTTGAAGGGTCTCAACAGGTTTGTCTGGTTCAAGCATTTTCGCATGGAGACGCTACGCTCGGCGGTCAGTACCCTGCGCCAGGGCGACTTCATGACCTCAGTGGACATCAAGGATGCCTACCTTCACGTACCAATCTTTCCAGGTCATCAGAGATTTCTCAGGTTCGCTCTAGAGGATCAGCATTACCAGTTTGTGGCCTTACCGTTTGGTATCACCTCGGCCCCTCGGGTGTTCACCAAGGAACTGGCGGGTGTGATGGCTTTGCTGTGGAATCAGGGCATTCGCATCCTTCCTTACCTGGACGACATTCTGATTGCATCTCAATCTCTTCATCAGGCCGAGAAGGATACTCAGGTGGTGAACTCCACTCTCGAGTCCTTCGGCTGGGTGATCAACTATCCCAAGTCTTCACTGTCTCCGTATTTGGTAAAGGCCTTTCTGGGCATGACTGGATACCTCTTAGGTCAAGGTATTCCTGCCTCAGCAGAAGGTGGAGGGCCTGCAGAAGCAGGCACGGACTCTGCTCTCGTTTCCCCATCTCTCCATCCAGCAGGAGATGCAGTAAGTGGGTCTGATGGTGTCCTGCTTCGAGGCAGTCCCTTTTGCTCAGTTTCACATGAGGCCTCTTAAGTTGCACCTCTTGTCAGTTTGGGATCGGGACCCTGTGTCCCTGGATCAGGAATTTGCTCTGTCCTCCCTGGCCAGACAGTCCCTCTCGTGGTGGCTGGACTCAGGGAACCTTCTAGTGGGCAGGACCTTTCTGCCTCCGTGCTGGGAGACTGTCAACACAGATGCCAGTCTGAGCGGTTGGGGGGCCTTTGAAAGTCTCTGAAGTTCCAGGGTCGGTGGGGCCCCCAGGAGGCCCATGCTCCCATCAATGTACTGGAACTGAGGGCGATCAGGTTGGTTCTGTCTCAGCTGACCACACACCTTTGGGGTCAGGCTGTTCAGATCCGCTTGGACAACCAAACGGCGGTTGCATACATCAATCATCAGGGAGGGACTCGGAGCAAGCGAGCCCTCAAGGAAGTGTCCCTGATACTGTCCTGGGTGGAAGAGAATGTCCCCTGCATCTCGGCAGTTTACATTCCGGGGGTGGAGAACCTGGAGGCAGATTCCCTGAGCAGGGGGGGCGTCTCGGCTGGGGGAATGGTCCCTCAGCAGCAGGGTATTTCACTCCCTGTGTCACCGCTGGGGTCAGCCAGATGTGGACCTGTTTGCGTCCCGTCACAATCACAAGCTTCCCACGTTTGTCTCCCTGTCACAGGACCCTCTGGCCCTTGCCAGGGATGCGCTAGCAATGTCTTGGACGGAGTTTCGGCTCCTCTATGTGTTCCCTCCTTTCCCTCTGCTGGGCAGGGTGCTGCGCAAGATAGCCCAGGAAGGGGTACCAGCCATTCTGGTGGCCAAGGAGGGTGTGGTTCGCAAACGTCGTGCAGTTGATCATTATGCCTTGCCCAAGGATCCAGATCTGCTCACTCAGGGACAACTGTGCCATCCCAATTTACAAACGCTGGCTTTAATGGCTTGGCTGCTGAAACCTCCATCCTGAGGGATAAGGGTTTGCCGGCTTCTGTTGTTGATACCATGATTAGGGCTAGGAAGAAGTCTCCGTCCTTTATCTACTACAGGATCTGCCATGCTTACATTGCCTGGTGTGAGTCCAAGTCTTTTCCTTGTCGGGTGTTTTCTATCCCCAGGATTCTGGAATTTTTGCAACATGGCTTGGATTCGGGCCTTCAACTCAGTACCCTCAAGGGACAGGTGTCAGCTCTGGCAATGTTTTTCCAAAGATCCTTTGCAAATCACCGGTTGGTTAAGATTTTTTTCCAGGGAGTTACTCATGTGCACCACGTAAGCCTATGCTACCAGTTTGGGACCTGAATCTGGTGTTGTCTGCTCTGCAGGGCCCTCCCTTTGAGCCTACCCGTGGGGCTGCCTTGCCCATTCTGACTCTTAAGGTGGCCTTTTTGGTGGCCATTACTTCTGTCAGGTGAGTTTCTGAGCTGGCGGCACTTTCCATCAAACCTTCTTATTTTGAAAGGCATCAGGATAAGGTGGTGGTTCGGCTTAATCCGGATTTCTTGCCTAAGGTTGTGTCTGCCTTTCATCTCAATCAGGACATTGTTTTGCCTTCCTTGTGTTCTAATCCTGCTAATTCCTCTTAAGGCCTCTTAAGTTGCACCTCTTGTCAGTTTGGGATCGGGACCCTGTGTCCCTGGATCAGGAATTTGCTCTGTCCTCCCTGGCCAGACAGTCCCTCTCGTGGTGGCTGGACTCAGGGAACCTTCTAGTGGGCAGGACCTTTCTGCCTCCGTGCTAGGAGACTGTCAACACAGATGCCAGTCTGAGCGGTTGGGGGGCCTTTGAAAGTCTCTGAAGTTCCAGGGTCGGTGGGGCCCCCAGGAGGCCCATGCTCCCATCAATGTACTGGAACTGAGGGCGATCAGGTTGGTTCTGTCTCAGCTGACCACACACCTTTGGGGTCAGGCTGTTCAGATCCGCTTGGACAACCAAACGGCGGTTGCATACATCAATCATCAGGGAGGGACTCGGAGCAAGCGAGCCCTCAAGGAAGTGTCCCTGATACTGTCCTGGGTGGAAGAGAATGTCCCCTGCATCTCGGCAGTTTACATTCCGGGGGTGGAGAACCTGGAGGCAGATTCCCTGAGCAGGGGGGACGTCTCGGCTGGGGGAATGGTCCCTCAGCAGCAGGGTATTTCACTCCCTGTGTCACCGCTGGGGTCAGCCAGATGTGGACCTGTTTGCGTCCCGTCACAATCACAAGCTTCCCACGTTTGTCTCCCTGTCACAGGACCCTCTGGCCTTTGCCAGGGATGCGCTAGCAATGTCTTGGACGGAGTTTCGGCTCCTCTATGTGTTCCCTCCTTTCCCTCTGCTGGGCAGGGTGCTGCGCAAGATAGCCCAGGAAGGGGTACCAGCCATTCTGGTGGCCAAGGAGGGTGTGGTTCGCAAACGTCGTGCAGTTGATCATTATGCCTTGCCCAAGGATCCAGATCTGCTCACTCAGGGACAACTGTGCCATCCCAATTTACAAACGCTGGCTTTAATGGCTTGGCTGCTGAAACCTCCATCCTGAGGGATAAGGGTTTGCCGGCTTCTGTTGTTGATACCATGATTAGGGCTAGGAAGAAGTCTTCGTCCTTTATCTACTACAGGATCTGCCATGCTTACATTGCCTGGTGTGAGTCCAAGTCTTTTCCTTGTCGGGTGTTTTCTATCCCCAGGATTCTGGAATTTTTGCAACATGGCTTGGATTCGGGCCTTCAACTCAGTACCCTCAAGGGACAGGTGTCAGCTCTGGCAATGTTTTTCCAAAGATCCTTTGCAAATCACCGGTTGGTTAAGATTTTTTTCCAGGGAGTTACTCATGTGCACCACGTAAGCCTATGCTACCAGTTTGGGACCTGAATCTGGTGTTGTCTGCTCTGCAGGGCCCTCCCTTTGAGCCTACCCGTGGGGCTGCCTTGCCCATTCTGACTCTTAAGGTGGCCTTTTTGGTGGCCATTACTTCTGTCAGGTGAGTTTCTGAGCTGGCGGCGCTTTCCATCAAACCTTCTTATTTTGAAAGGCATCAGGATAAGGTGGTGGTTCGGCTTAATCCGGATTTCTTGCCTAAGGTTGTGTCTGCCTTTCATCTCAATCAGGACATTGTTTTGCCTTCCTTGTGTTCTAATCCTGCTAATTCCTCTTAAGGCCTCTTAAGTTGCACCTCTTGTCAGTTTGGGATCGGGACCCTGTGTCCCTGGATCAGGAATTTGCTCTGTCCTCCCTGGCCAGACAGTCCCTCTCGTGGTGGCTGGACTCAGGGAACCTTCTAGTGTGCAGGACCTTTCTGCCTCCGTGCTAGGAGACTGTCAACACAGATGCCAGTCTGAGCGGTTGGGGGGCCTTTGAAAGTCTCTGAAGTTCCAGGGTCGGTGGGGCCCCCAGGAGGCCCATGCTCCCATCAATGTACTGGAACTGAGGGCGATCAGGTTGGTTCTGTCTCAGCTGACCACACACCTTTGGGGTCAGGCTGTTCAGATCCGCTTGGACAACCAAACGGCGGTTGCATACATCAATCATCAGGGAGGGACTCGGAGCAAGCGAGCCCTCAAGGAAGTGTCCCTGATACTGTCCTGGGTGGAAGAGAATGTCCCCTGCATCTCGGCAGTTTACATTCCGGGGGTGGAGAACCTGGAGGCAGATTCCCTGAGCAGGGGGGACGTCTCGGCTGGGGGAATGGTCCCTCAGCAGCAGGGTATTTCACTCCCTGTGTCACCGCTGGGGTCAGCCAGATGTGGACCTGTTTGCGTCCCGTCACAATCACAAGCTTCCCACGTTTGTCTCCCTGTCACAGGACCCTCTGGCCTTTGCCAGGGATGCGCTAGCAATGTCTTGGACGGAGTTTCGGCTCCTCTATGTGTTCCCTCCTTTCCCTCTGCTGGGCAGGGTGCTGCGCAAGATAGCCCAGGAAGGGGTACCAGCCATTCTGGTGGCCAAGGAGGGTGTGGTTCGCAAACGTCGTGCAGTTGATCATTATGCCTTGCCCAAGGATCCAGATCTGCTCACTCAGGGACAACTGTGCCATCCCAATTTACAAACGCTGGCTTTAATGGCTTGGCTGCTGAAACCTCCATCCTGAGGGATAAGGGTTTGCCGGCTTCTGTTGTTGATACCATGATTAGGGCTAGGAAGAAGTCTTCGTCCTTTATCTACTACAGGATCTGCCATGCTTACATTGCCTGGTGTGAGTCCAAGTCTTTTCCTTGTCGGGTGTTTTCTATCCCCAGGATTCTGGAATTTTTGCAACATGGCTTGGATTCGGGCCTTCAACTCAGTACCCTCAAGGGACAGGTGTCAGCTCTGGCAATGTTTTTCCAAAGATCCTTTGCAAATCACCGGTTGGTTAAGATTTTTTTCCAGGGAGTTACTCATGTGCACCACGTAAGCCTATGCTACCAGTTTGGGACCTGAATCTGGTGTTGTCTGCTCTGCAGGGCCCTCCCTTTGAGCCTACCCGTGGGGCTGCCTTGCCCATTCTGACTCTTAAGGTGGCCTTTTTGGTGGCCATTATTCTGTCAGGTGAGTTTCTGAGCTGGCGGCGCTTTCCATCAAACCTTCTTATTTTGAAAGGCATCAGGATAAGGTGGTGGTTCGGCTTAATCCGGATTTCTTGCCTAAGGTTGTGTCTGCCTTTCATCTCAATCAGGACATTGTTTTGCCTTCCTTGTGTTCTAATCCTGCTAATTCCAAGGAGCGGACCCTTCACTCTTTGGATGTTGTCAGGGCTCTGAAGTTTTATTTGGTTGCTACTGAGTCTTTCGGGAAGTCTGACGCTCTTTTTGTTCTTCCGGCTGGACCTCCTGCTAAATCCACTATCAGCAAGTGGATCCGTCAGGCGGTGGTACAAGCCTATTCTGC
Organism: Gastrophryne carolinensis; assembly: GCA_027917425.1. Taxonomy (NCBI): domain Eukaryota; kingdom Metazoa; phylum Chordata; class Amphibia; order Anura; family Microhylidae; genus Gastrophryne; species Gastrophryne carolinensis. Next base: position 493,172,883 of record CM051236.1, on the reverse strand, counting down.
TAAAGGGAAGGAACCTCCTTTTAGGATTACTGCTCATTCTACTCGTGCTATTGGTGCGTCTTGGGCCTTTCAGCACCAAGTTTCTGTTGAACAAGTTTGTAAGGCAGCAACTTGGTCTTCTGTTCATACTTTTTCCAAGTTTTACAAGGTTGATGTTAAGGCCTCAGCTGATGCTGCTTTTGGCCGCAACGTACTTCAGGCGGTAGTGGTTTAAATTGCCTGTTGTTACACTTTGGGGATCCCACCCTACTTTACGGACACTGCTTTTGGATGTCCCAGATGTAATGACTTTGTGAAGCAGGCCGTGCCATGCAATGGGAAAAAGACAATTATGTGAGTACTCACCTGTAGAATTGCTTTTGCCATGCATGGCACGGTCTGCTTCACCCCACCCTTGTTATCGTTCTTGGTTGCCCCTGCATGGTGATTGTTCCAAGTTAGTTGAGTTTTTTTCTTGTTACTTTTATTATCTCCCGGTTTCTTGAATAACTGCTTGTCAACACTGGATAAGACTATGGTGGTTCCGTTTTTATATGGTACCGGGAGGAGCCACAACGCTTCTGCAGTGCACTGTGCCACCTTGTGGCGGAATACCCAGATGTAATGACTTTGTGAAGCAGGCCGTGCCATGCATGGCAAAAGCAATTCTACAGGTGAGTACTCACAGAATTGTCTTTTTCTAATTTATTAATTCAGCCTAATCCCTATCTGGAGGGGGCAGGGCGGGGCTTAGGTTTATTTTGAAGAAAGGGAATGGAGTGGCCCCATTTTAAGTAAATGAGCCAAAAGAGTATTATTGTATTTCCCCGCTGGTGAGTCAGTTAAAGTGGACCAACACCCAGGATTTTGACTATCCTGGGTCTTGGTCCACTTCGGTGGGGCAGCCCCGCTGTGTGAAACCCCCCCGAACCCCCCGAACTCACCTCTGTCCGCGGCGACGGACAAGCCGCGGACAAGCGGCTCCTCCGCCGCCGCCTCCCGCGCGTCCCCGTCACAGACGGCCGGCGCGCGCACGTCTAGAGGGGCGCGAGGGAGGCGGCTAAGGTAAGGAGTTTGGGGTGTTTGGGGGGGTTTCACCCCGCGGGACATCCCGATCTCGGATGTCCCGCGGGGAGGGAGGTGATCGGCCCGGGAATCTTATAGATTCCCGGGCCGATCACCGGTGGGTGTTGGTCCACTTTAAGTGTATTAAGATAAGCGCCTGGGTTCTTGAAGATGTTTCACTGGAAACAAGAAAAAAATATAGCAAGTCAATTAGCCTTACTTTATTACTACAGATATCTGGCTATAATGTTTAAATTCCCGGGTTGTGGATATCAATGGATGTTGCTCAGCATTAACAGACTCGCACAGCTCTCTTCTGCCATGGACGTCTGCCCTGAAAGCAGATCAAAACTCGCGCTGGCCGCTTGGCTGCCAATTGGGATATCCCACTGTTTGAAAGCCATGGATCTCCCCAAAAACTCACCTTTTCAGGGGCTCCAACTGCATTTTTGCAGCCCATGGCCACATTTTTGAGCTTCCCTTTAGCTGAGGCGTGCCCCAGATATGCTGGGAGTGGGAGGGCGAAAGATATTTTTTTAGTCTGCTTGGGGCTGCCACAACAAAATACATTTGAAGCGGAACAAAACCCAGGATTTTGAGAAACACCCAGACTGTCCAGTAAAAACTCACCTTTCCCCGGTCCTACTGCACATACACGGACTCTTATATTATCACAGGTGTTTGCAATACGTATTAAACCGGACCTTCAGCACCATTTAACCCTTCTAGTGCCAGCTACGTGAGTCTCACGTAGCTGCCTCTCCAACCGTTAAGTGCCAGCTACGTGAGACTCACGTAGCTGACTTTAGAGCCCCATAAAAAAAAAAGTAAAAAAGAAACAGACTTACCTGACCCCTCGTTTGAAAGTGCCAGCGATTCTCTTCAATCATCATGTTTGATTTCCGCCCCCGGGCCTCTGATCTTCAGGAGGGGGCCCGGAAAATCCCCCCCCCCCCATCTGAAAGAAAAAAAAATAAATAAAAATGACACAAACTCACCTGACAGCACGATCGCTCTCCCCAGGTCTTCTCTTCACCGGGGGGGGGGGGGGGGGGGGGGCTCCGATCCCCCCCCTGGACTTACCACGCTTCAGGTGAGGACCCAGCTAGGGCCCTCACCATCCTCTTCGGCTGGCACTGGCCCCGCCCACTTGTGGGAGGAGCGGGATGACGTCATCCCGCTCCTCGTATACCGGCACCCGGCTCCGATCTGTCACTTGTCAGTAGCGATCGGAGCAGGGAGGGTGGGAGGCAGGGAGACTCTGATCTCCCTGCCTCCCACCCTCCTTGCTCCGATCACTACCGACAATTGTCATCTACAGCGGCGCGGGACACAGGATCAGAGGTAAGTATAAGTGAAAAAAGAATAAATAAATAATTTTGTGTCTGTGTCTTTTTTTTTTTACTTAACCCTTTGTGAACTGGTAAGGGGTCCATGAGACCCCTTATACCAGTTCACAAGGCTCTGGGGCTGGCAATCACCTGCGGCTAGCGGCTGACTTGCCAAAACCCCCAGCCCCCCATTACCTGCGTCCCCAACGGCCAGGGGGGGGGGCAGAAGGGCCCAGGCCACTAAGTGGCTATGTGAGCTAGTAGCCTGCAGGGCCAGGGGCCCCCATAGCTGGTCCGGGTCGGTAATGCTGGGTAGGGGGAACCCACGTCATTTTTGGGGGGGATTTTAAGGGTTTTTAACCCTTAAAATTCCCCCAAAAAATGAGGTCCCCCCCTATGTCATTTTTTTTTTTAAGTTAACCCCTTACAACTATGCAATCATATTGCATAGTTGTATCCTATCTGAAATCTCCTAAACTGCTGTTTCAGTTTGGGGGAGTTTCCTGGGCAGGAAAGGGTGTATACCAATACATATGTGCTACCGCTGTAACCGGGAGAAATAGGGCTTTCACACGCAATAAAATTTTATTAACAAACTTACATTTTTTATTACTAAAAAACTCTACAAATTGTAAAAAATAGATTTTATTTATTTTTTTTGCACATATTTTTTGCACATATTTGATCCAAAAGTATTGAGAATACACTAAAAAAAGGCCAAACAAGACATTTCATGTTGAAGCCCAGACTCTGCTGAAAAAAAATATATATAATTTGCCTGGAAAATCCCTGGAAATCCCTTCAAAAATCAATTGAACATGTGTAGCGCAAAAACGTGAAAAGTAGTCTGGCAACAGAGTGTGACAAAAAATCTAGGTAGGTTGGCACTTAAATGGTTAATGAAAAGCCCAAACCATTAAAAAACTATTCGCCAGCATCTAAAATGAATGTATTTTAAGTGTTTAGTCACTAACATATTCTAAGTATACAGCACGTCCTGTTCCAGAATATTCCTTACACATAGGTAATACATCCACAAGATGGCGCTGGACTGCAGAAAACAGCTTGTGGCTCCTCCCGGCCCTATATAAGTCAGGGACCTCCCACAAATTCCCCAGTTTACATCTGCAGTCTGGACTGCGAAGATAGAAGATGGCTCTCTATATACGCAAGCGAGCGGGGCTTACCAGCCTGCGGCCCTGCAGGACTATTGCTACCCGTTCTGGACCCACTGCCTCCCAGCCTCGGCTGACTGGTTTGGGTGAAGGTAGGACAGCACCCAGGTTAGGTGCTTGAGGAGAGCTGCTCCGACCGCAGTCCCTGCTTTGACAGAGTAGTCGGTATAGGCCTGTGGTGAGCCTTGTGGGATGCCCCCTCCCGGGGTTTCCCTTTAATCCCTACCCCCCTTAGGTATCTGCCCCCTCCTCTCATTTCGTTTTACTGAGTACCCTGCTACCCTTCCTTCACTCTCCCTGGGGAGATCTTGGGGGGAGGGGGGGCGTGTGTGCGGTATGTCAAGCAGCCTGAATGTTCCTTGCTTGTGCCAGAATTGATTTTGTTGTATCCTGCACGTCTTGCTTAATGTGTTTTACTGGCAGCCGCCGCCGCACGTTTGTACAGCGCTCCGCAGACGGCGGCGACATTACCTCAGGCTCTGCCGCGCCGTCATTGGACAGAGGGATCATGTGGGTGCAATTCAAGCTCTTCGGGGGGACTGGCTCTGTGGATGATGTTTTCCGCATCACTTCTCCAGATGTTTTCCGCATCACTGTATTCTTACGGGGATGTCTTCTTATGTCTTTCAGGCGGGTAGACCTCATTGTGGTTTCTCCCGGTCCTCCCCCTTTTAGTTTTGGGCTATTGCCATTATATCTCCCACCTCCCTAGCGGGCTCTTGGGGCCTCCCGGGTTGCTATCATTAGCGTTAACCCTATATTGGTCTATTGTGCCACTATAATCACCATAAGGAGGCTTCTGGGGATAATGTTCTTGGGGTTCCTTCGAGAAAAGCCCGGCTATGTGTTGTGTGTGAAGTATTCCCTATAAGTGATGATGTCAGGGTGTGGATACCCTGCACCCAGCAGGTACTTGCACTGCAGCCTGGGTTGCCTGTTACTGGTGCGGCGCCCCCTCTGGCTTCGCCTACCCCCCCACACTTACATCTGACCCCCACCGAGGGGCATAATAGCGGGAAGTCTCAACCTGATTTAGCTGCACGGGTTGCCATCATTGAAAAACAACTTGCTGGGTCTGCCCCGCGTAAGGCTTCTGCTAAGAAGCGGCATTTATCACCCCCGGTTTTCCTCTTCCCTGTAGAAGACGAGGGCCCTTACTCACTCTCAGGTCCTTAATTTATTTTCTGATTCGGAATCCTCCATGTGACAACATAAGATTTACGGTAGTACTGGGGCTCCCTTTGGGGAAGACCCGTGGTCCCCTGATGACACTGACAGATTGCTGAGTCATATTTTTGAAGTGCTTTGTATTTCCCCTCCTGCAGTGGCCCCGCAGCAGCAGGGCAAGCTTTTTCATACGGTTAAGCCATGCTGGGAGTTCCCTGAGCAGTCTCACTTTAATAATCTAGTGCTCAAGGAATGGGAATGACCTAGCAAGCTGCCAGGGGTGCCTAAGAGTTGGGACAAGAGGTATCCCTTTCCTGCTGATGTTGTTAAGCGTTGGTCATGTCCTCCCGAGGTGGATGCGCCCGTTCTCGGGTTGTCCAATACATCTCTCATGCACTCTCCTGATACTACTACCCTGCGGGATGGGGAGGACCGGCGCTTGGACCAACTGGCCTGTCACACATTTGCCTGTGTGGGGACGTCGCTGCGCCCGATTTGTGCCGCTGCTATTACGGCTATTGCCATTAAAGGGGTGCTTAAGTGTCTCTTGGACGAGGCATCGGAGGATGGGGGTAGAGAAGAGTATAGATCTCTACTGCTTTGTGAGGAATTTATTGCATATATTCTGTCTGCTATGGATGATGCCATTAGAATGTGTGGTAGAACTTCTGCCTTGTTGGTCGCTAGACGCCGCTCTGTCTGGCTACGTCAATGGGTAGCTGATAATGCTGCTAAGAAAGCTCTCACTGGTTCCCCTTTCAAGGGCCTGCGCCTCTTTGGTGAGCGCTTGGATTTGTTTGCCAGGGGTGGCAGGTTACCTCAACGTAGGAGGCCGTTCCGGTCCTTTCGGGGGATGGGTGCCTTTATCCCATGCTTTCGTGGTTCCAAAACTGGCCGAGGAGTCTCCTTTACTGGGGCCTGCGGAGATCACTGGGGAAGGAGCAGAGGACGTGGCCGTCCTGGCCTCTCCTGGGGCCCCAAGCCAAAATCCTCACCCAAGCCCCCTCAGGCATGAAGGGGTGCCCTCACCCATCTGGGTGCGGGGACGGCTCCGGCTCTTAGCTCACATCTGGAGGCTTCACGTCACAGACCAGTGGATTCAGGAGGTAGTGTCCTCCGGTTACAAGATAGAGTTTGCTGCCTGGCCGCCCCCAAGATTCATCAAATCCCGGATGGCTCAAAACCCCCTGTCAGCTCAGGGTCTGTGCCTTGCTGTCCAAAACCTTCTGGAGTCGGGGGTCATCTGCCATGTTCCTTTGAGGAAAAGGGGCAGAGGCTACTATTCCAATCTTTTCATTTTTCCCAAAAAAGACGGGTCTATCAGACCTATCCTGGATTTAAAGTGCCTCAACAAATTTGTCAGATCCAAACACTTTCGCATGGAGACTATGCGCTCAGCTGTCAATTCTCTACGCCCGGGCGACTTCATGACCTCTGTAGACATCAAAGACGCTTACCTTCATGTACCAATCTTTCCAGGTCATCAGAGATTCCTCAGGCTCGCTCTGGAGGATCAGCACTATCAATTTGTGGCCTCGCCTTTCGGTATCACCTTGGCTCCCAGGGTATTCACCAAGGTGCTGGCGGGCATACTGGCTCTTCTGAGATCTCAGGGCATTCGCATCCTTCCTTACTTAGACGACATTCTCATCACTTCTCAGTCCTTCCAGCAGGCCGAGCTGGATACCCAGCTGGTGGTGTCCACACTGGAGTCCTTGGGCTGGGTGATCAACCATCCCAAGTCTTTCCTGTCACCGTCCATGGTGAGGTCCTTTCTGGGCATGACTCTGGATACATCTCAGGTCAAGGTGTTTCTCCCTCAGCAGAAGGTGGAGAATTTTCAGGCCCTAGCCAGGCTTCTTATGTCTTCCCCTCATCCCTCCATCCGGCAGGGGATGCAGTTGGTGGGCCTGATGGTGTCTTGCTTCGAGGCAGTTCCATACACTCAGTTTCACATGAGACCTCTTCAAATTCACCTCTTGTCAGTTTGGGATCGGGACCCTTGGTCCCTGGATCAGGTGCTGGTTCTGTCCCCCTGGCCAGACGGTCTCTCTCGTGGTGGCTGGACTCAAGAAACCTGTTGGTGGGCAGATCCTTTCTGGCCCCGTGCTGGGAGACAGTCACCACAGATGCCAGCCTGACAGGTTGGGGGGGCTTCTGGAAATCCCTGAAATTCCAGGGTCAGTGGGGCCCTCAGGAGGCCTACACCCCTATCAACATTCTGGAATTGAGGGCGATAAGGTTGGTTCTCGCCCAATTGACTCCACACCGTTGAGGTCGGGCGGTTCAGGTCTGCTCGGACAACCAGAAGGCGATTGCCTACATTAATCATCAGGGAGGGACCCGGAGCAAGAGGGCCCTCAAGGAAGTGTCCCTGATACTGTCTTGGGCGGAGGAGAATTTTCCCTGCATCTTAGCCGTGTACATCCCGGGGGTGGAGAATCTGGAGGCAGACTCCCTCAGCAAGGGGACTTCTCGTCTGGGAGAATGGTCCCTCAGCAGCAGGGTGTTTCGCTCTCTGTGCCACCGCTGGGGTCAGCCAGACCTGCTCACTCAGGGGCAGCTACGCCATCCCAATTTACAAACGCTGGCTTTGACGGCCTGGCTGCTGAAACCTCCATCCTGATGGAGAAGGGGCTGCCTGCCTCTGTTGTTAATACTGTGATTCGGGCTAGGAAGCAGTCCTCGTAAATCAATCTACTATAGGGTCTGGCACGCTTCCCTGTCGGGTGTTTTCTATCCCCAGGATTCTGGAATTCTTGCAACATGGTTTGGATTTGGGTCTTCAGCTTAGTACCCTCAAAGGTCATGTTTCTGCTTTGGCCATTTTCTTCCAAAGATCCTTTGCTCTTCATCGTCTGGTCAAGACCTTCTTCCAGAGAGTTACTCACGTGCGTCCGCCACGTAAGCCTATGTTACCAGTCTGGGATTTGAACTTGGTCTTATCTGCATTACAGGGGTCTCCCTTTGAGCCTTTGCGTGAGGCCCCTTTGTCCATTTTGACTCCTAAGGTAGCCTTTTTGGTGGCTATCACTTCTGTTAGGAGTGTTTCTGAGTTGGCAGCGCTTTCCCTCAAACCTCCCTACTTTGAGAGACACCAGGACAAGGTGGTGTTTCGTTTTAAGCCAGATTTTCTGCCTAAGTTTGTGTCTGCTTTTCATCTCAATCAGGACATTGTTTTGCCTTCTCTTAGCCCTAATCCTAGTAATCCTAAGGAGCTTTAAGGTTTTACATTCTCTGGATGTGGTCAGGACTCTGAAGTTCTATTTGGGGGCTACTGAATCCTTCAGGAAGACTGATGCTCTTTTTGTGCTCCCGTCTGGACCTAAGAAGGGTCTGGCTCCAGCTAAGTCCACTATCAGCAAGTGGATCCGTCAGGCTGTGGTACAGGCCTATTCTGCTAAGGGGAAGGAGCCTCCCTTCCGCCTTACTGCTCATTCTACTCGTGCTATTGGTGCCTCTTGGGCTTTTCAGCACCAAGCTTCTGTTGAACAAGTTTGCAAGGCCGCTACTTGGTCTTCTGTTCATACTTTTTCTAAGTTTTACAAGGTTGATGTTAAGGCCTCAGCCGATGCTGCTTTTGGTCGCAAAGTTCTGCAGGCGGCAGTGGTTTAAACTGTCTGCTGTTACTTTTGGGGATCCCACCCTACCTTACGGACACTGCTATTGGATGTCCCATGTGTAAGGAATATTCTGGAACAGGACGTGCTGTATACTTAGAATAATACAATTCTGTGATTACTCACCTGTAGAATTGGTATTATACGTATACAGCACGTCCTGTTCCACCCCACATTTGTTATTATTATTTTTATTTTCCTCTGTATGGTGATTGTTCATATGTTCATTTTTGATGTTATTGTTCTCCCGGCTTCTTGTTAACTGCTTGTAAATACTGGGGAATTTGTGGGAGGTCCCTGACTTATATAGGGCCGGGAGGAGCCACAAGCTGTTTTCTGCAGTCCAGCGCCATCTTGTGGATGTATTACCCATGTGTAAGGAATATTCTGGAACAGGATGTGCTGTATACGTATAATAGCAATTCTACAGATGAGTAATCACAGAATTGTATTAATATTCTTTCCCCCGCTGGGCTTCAACTCTGTTCAGGACTCTAGGATACGGGTGCCGCCATGTTGCCTCAGAAGCATCACATGCTGAGGAGAGGAGGGAGGTGGGGGAGTGCAGGGGGCGGGTTATAGCTGTGCTTTGTACACACAGAGCAGTGCTGGGGTCAGGAAAAGGACAGCAATCCAAGAATGAAGAGCGGCTTATTCAGAAGACACTGTCTGCAGACAGCCTTAAACTCCACGGGCCGCCATCTTGGATGTTAAAAAGTTCAAAAAAGGCAATAGGTGCAGGTAAGATGATTTTTAATGTGGGCAATCTGTATGTAGGGGGCGGGGTAAACATACAATAATACAATTCTGTGATTACTCACCTGTAGAATTGGTATTATGAGTATACAGTACGTCCTGCTCCAAATCTAATACTTACAGTTGGGATATACTCCGCCAGATGGCGCTGGACTGCAGAGACATCGAAAATAGGCTCCTCCCGGACCCTCAAATACCCAGGGACCTCCCACAAATCCCCAGCATTGAAAAGCAGTTAATGAGAAGCCGGGAGAATTAAACAATCCAAACTATCAACTATAACAATGATAACAATCACCATACAGGGGATCCAAGAAAATGCAAACCAAGGGTGGGTTGGAGCAGGACGTACTGTATACTCATAATACCAATTCTACAGGTGAGTAGTTTTGTACAGTAGTGAGTAGAATTGTATTATTCTTAGTATACAGTACGTCCTGCTCCAAATCTAATACTTACAATTGGGACATCCAATATCAGTGTCCATAAAGTATGGTGGGATCCCCAAGAAAAATCAGCAGCAGGCAGTTTAAACCACTGCCGCCTGCAGAACCTTTCGGCCAAAAACAGCATCAGCTGAGGCATTAACATCAACCTTGTAAAACTTTGAAAAGGTGTGAACAAAAGACCAAGTAGCGGCCAAACTTGTTGAAAAGCCCAAGAGGCACCAATAGCATGAGTGGAATGAGCAGTAAGGAGGAAGGGAGGATTCTTCCCCTTAGCAGAGTAGGCCTGAATCACAGCCTGACGAATCCACTTGCTGATAGTAGACTTGGCAGGAGCCAAACCCTTCCTAGGACCAGAAGGGACCACAAAAAGAGCATCAGTTTTCCTGAAAGGTGCAGTAGCCACCAGATAGTACTTCAGACACCTAACCACATCCAAAAAGTGCAAAACTCTCTCCTTAGCATTGCTAGGATTAGGGCACAAAGAAGGAAGAACAATATCCTGATTCAAATGAAAAGCAGACACTACCTTAGGTAGAAAGTCAGGTTTGAAACGAAACACCACCTTGTCCTGGTGTCTCTCATAGTAGGGGGGCTGAATGGACAGCGCCACCAACTCAGACACACGCCTGACAGAAGTGATAGCCACCAGACATACAAACTTGAGCATAAGTATGGCCAAGGCAGCATCCTGCACAGGTTTAAAGGGAGCACCCTGCAAGGCTGACAGAACCAAGTTCAAATCCCAAACAGGCACCATAGGCTTACATGGGGGACGCACATGAGTGACCCCCTGGAAAAAAGTCCTGATCAGAGGGTGCTAAGCAAAGGACTTCTGGAAAAAAATAGCCAGGGCAGAAACCTGACCCTTCAGAGTACTGAGTTGGAGCCCCATCTCCAACCCATGCTGCAGGAACTCCAGAATCCTGGGAATAGAGAACACACAACAGGGAAGAGACTTAAACCGGACCTTCAGCGTGATTTAATGAAAAGCCCAAACTCTTAAAAAACGGTTCCCCAGCATCTAAAATTAATATATTTTACGTTTTTAGTCACTAACTTATTATTCTTTCCCCCACTGGGCTGCAACTCTGTTCAGGAATTTAGGATACAGGCGCCGCCATCTTGACTCAGAAGCATCACACTTACTGAGGAGAGGAGAGTGGGATAAGGTACAGGGGGGTGGGTTATAACTGTGCTTTGCTCAGACAGAGCAGAGCTGGGGTCAGGTAAAGGTCAGCAGTCCCAGAATGCAGAGCAGCACAGTCAGGAGGCACTTCCTGTTTGCAGGCTGCCTGAGAAGATGGCGGCTTCCATAAGCCGCCATCTTGGATGTTTAAAGGCTCATAACATGCAGTAGATGCAGGTAGGATGATTTTTAATGTGGCCAATCTGTATGTACAGGGTGTGGGAAACATATAAGATAGACTCTTATTCAGAGTGAAGGTCCGCTTTAAGACTCACACCAGTCAATGGACTCCAAGGTGGACACCACCAGTTGAGTGTCCAGCTCCGCCTGTTGTAGAGACCGTGAGGTGATGAGGATGTCGTCCAGGTAGGGCAGCACTCGAATGCCCCCTGACCTTATCAAAGACATCACCCCCGCCAGCACCTTGGTGAACACTCTGGGGGCTGAAGTGAGGCCAAACGGTAGGGCCACAAATTGGTAATGTTGATCTTTCAACGCGAATCTGAGAAACCTTTGATGTCCCGAGAACACAGGGATGTGAAGGTAAGCATCTTTGATGTCCACAGACGTCATAAAATCCCCTGGGCGCAGAGAGCCAATGGCCGAGCGCAGAGTTTCGAAAGCGCTTGTTCTTGACAAATTTGTTGAGGATCTTTAAATCCAGAATGGGCCTGACTGACCCATCTCTTTTGGGCACTGTGAAAAGGTTGGAGTAGAACCCCTCCCCCAATTCTCTCAAGGGGACCCTGCAAATAACTCCCAGATCCAGAAGTCCTTGCACTGCCTGCATCAGGACCTGAGCTGATACCGGGTCCTGGGGGATCCAGGACCTGATGAATCTTGAGGGGGGCCGCACAGCAAACTCTATCTTGTAACCAGAGGTAACTACCTCCTGAATCCACCGGTCTGAGACTTGGCGCCTCCAGACGTGCGCAAAGTGCTGTAGCCGTCCCCCCACCCTGGCTGGCGAGGGGCTTTGGGTTTGGTCCCCCAGGAGGAGCCAGGACGTCGCCCCCTGCTCCTATGCCAGGAGTCTGTGCGAGCCCCCGCGAAGGACACCCCTTTTCCCTGCTTAGCGCCTCTGTAGGGGGCTGAAAGGGGGCCCTGGCTACGAAAGGGCCGAGGCTGCCACCTGCGCTGTGGTAACTTGCCTCCTTTAGCAAAAAGGTCTAGGCGGTCCCCAAACAGGCGCAGCCCTTTAAATGGAAGCCCAGTAAGGGCCCTCTTAGCAGCATTGTCGGCAGCCCACTGGCGCAGCCATACCGCGCGGCGTATAGCCACCGCCAAGGCGGAAGATCTGGCACACGTCCTAATAGCATCATCTGATGCAGACAGGATAAAGTTCACAAACACATCACAGTTAGACAGTGCATTAATAGCATCAGTAGGCAACTCATCTGGGCTGTCAAGTGCATTCCTGACCATGGTCCTGAGCGCCACAGCAGTAATGGCCAAAGCGCAGACCGGGCGCAGCACCGCCCCTCCAAATGCAAAGGCATGGCACGCCAATTGGTCAATGCTCCGGTCCTCAGAATCCCGCAGCGAAGTAGTGTCAGGGGAGTGCATAATAGAGGTGTTAGACAGCCCTAGAATAGGAGCATCGACCTCGGGGGGCGATGACCAGCACTTGACCATATCAGCAGGAAATGGATACTTCCTGTCCAAACTCTTAGGGATCCCGGGAAGTCTACTGGGATGTTCCCACTCCTTAAACACAAGGTTATTGAAATGGGTTTGCTCAGGAAATTCCAATCGAGCCTTAGCAGTATGAAATAGCTCACCACTTTGCCTGGGAGCCGCAACAGGGGGAGAGATGGACAAAACCTCAAAAATCTGAACCAGCAGTTTGTCAGTATCATCCGGGGTCCAGTGATCAGAACCAGAATCGTCATGACCCCTAGACTTCTCATCAGATGACCCTGAGTCAGAGAACAGCTCCCCTTCGTCCGAAGGGGCATGGCCATATAGATGCGAAAACTCATCAGACTCCGTAGGGAAAGGAGCAGAGCCAGGGATTATGTGCCACTTTTTTGCGGTGGCCTTGCGCACTAGAGTATTAGCAAGCATTTTTTTCAACACTGGCCAGTCTAGTAGCCACGTCAGGATGAGAATCCCCGCTTGTATTGGGAGTTAGGCTTGGGGGGGTAGGTGAAGTGAGGCGAGGTGCAGGCCCAGCCACAGGAGGGGCGGGAAGTACCATTAGCACCTGCTGTGCACAAGGGACGCGGGAACCCCGTTCACAATATCCTGGGATGCCTCCATATGGTGATTAATAGGCACAATAGGCCAGTACGGATTGACGCTATAAGCTACCCTGGATGCCCCAAAGACCCGCAGGGAAGTGGGAGTAATTATACTAGGTCCAACTGGCAATTACACCGGGCCGGGAGAAGCCACTGGATTCGACCGTCTGAAAGACATAATGGGAATAGGGATGTCAGAGCCATGTGCAGTAAGCAAGAATGATGAAAATCGCCCGTGAGGGCGCTTACAGACCGAGGGAGGAGGAGGACCGTTACCACGCGACGAGCATCTAAATGGCGCCAAGCGAACCTCGAAGGGCGGGCCAGAGTGGGCTGTGACGCGGAGCGCGCCAAGCCAGGTCCCCGCCCCCCCGAAGAGCGCGAAGCTCTGAGACAGTAGTCAACGCAGACAAGAAAAGCGAGTGTATCACACACTTAGAAAAAAAGATTTGCCAATGAAGACGCCGCAGCGTCTGAGGCGACGCCGCCGCCCGTTCGCATTCCAATAAAGGCAAAAGACTCGTGCGGCGGCGGCCAATATACAATAAAAAGCAAACAGCGCGGCTCTGACACCAGGTATATAAGTCAAGGACAATACTAAGGCCATAAACGTGTAACTCAATACACTAAGACCACCACACCCCCCCCTTTCTTTCCCCCCGAGCTACGGGGGGAGCAAGGGAGGATGGTGACCCTTTGCACAGGGTCCACTGCTACACGGGGTATGGGGCAATAATGCGAGAGGGGCATCCACTAGAGGCTCACCATCAGCCTAAACCGCCTACCCTTTGGTGGGGGACTGCGGTGGAGCATGGCTCCATAAGCACGCATGGTGCTGCCTACCTTCACCCGACCAGCGCAGCCCAGGCTGGGAGGCACATCACAGAGAGGACGGGTGGGAATAGTCCAACAGGGCCGCAGGCTTTAATAGCCCCGCTCACCTGCGAGAGAGTGATACTTCATGTCTTTGCAGTCGGCACTGCAGAGAAATCTGGGGATTTGTGGGAGATCCCCGGGTATTTGAAGGGCCGGGAGGAGCCTGTTTTGCATGTCTCTGCAGTGCAGCACCATCTGGCGGAGACTAACCCAAGTGTAAGTATTATATCTGGAGCAGGACGTACTGTATACTAAGAATAGCTGGGAGCTTGTGATTGTGGCGGGACGCAAACAGATCCACATCTGGTTGGCCCCAACGGTGACACAGAGATTGAAACACCCTGCTGCATAGGGACCATTCTCCCTGGCGAGAGGTCCCCCTGCTCAGAGAGTCCGCCAGGTGATTTTCCACCCCCGGGATGTACACAGCTGAAATGCAGGGGACATTGGCCTCCGCCCAAGTCAGGATCAGAGATACTTCCTAGAGGGCCCTCTTGCTTCCTAGGAATGGAGTTACCAAGGAAGGGGACAGTGAGGACTTGGGGTGGTTGATCACCCATCCAAATGACTCCAGAGTGGACACCACCAGCTGAGTATCCAACTCTGCCTGATGTAGAGACTGGGAAGTGATGAGGATGTCGTCCAGATAGGGAAGCACGCGGACGCCCTGACATCTGAGCAGAGACATCACGCCAGCCAGCACCTTGCTGAGCACCCTGGGAGATGAAGTGAGGCAGAGGGGCAAGGCCACAAATTGGCAGTGTTGATCCATCAGAGCGAACCTGAGGAACCTTTGATAACCTGGGAACACAGGAATATGAAGATAAGCATCTTTGATGTCCACAGAAGTCATGAAATCCCCTTGGCGCAGGGAACTGATGGCCCCTGACAAACTTGTTGAGAATCCTTAAGTCCAGGATGGGCCTGACAGAACCATCCTTTTTGGGTACTGTGAATAGGTTGGAATAAAAGCCCTTGCCTTTTTCTCTTAAAGGGACCTGGCAGATGACCCCAGCTCCAGGAGGCCTTGCACTGCTTGCACTAGCTCCTGAGCTGACACAGGGTCCTGAGGAATCCGGGATCTGATGAATCTTGAAGGGGGATCGGCAGCAAACTCTAACTTGTAAACGGAGGACACTACCTCCTGAATCCACCGGTCTGAGACATGAAGCCTCCAGACGTGAGCGAAGTGCTGCAGCCGTCCCCCCACCCGGATGGGTGAGGGCGCCCCATCTTACCTGAGGGGGCTTGGGAGAGGATTTAGCTTTGGGACCCCAGGAGGAGCCAGGACGTCCACATCCTCTGCCTCTACCCCAGAAATCTCCCCAGGCCCCAGGGAAAGAAACCCCCCTTCCCTGTCTTGCACCACGGTAAGGGGAGGAGAAGGAACCCTGACCCCGAAAAGGCCGAGATTGCCGCCTGCGCTGGGGTAACCTGCCTCCCTTAGCAAAAAGGTCCAGGCGGTCTCCAAACAGACGCAGTCCTTTAGAGGGAAAACCAGTGAGGGCCTTCTTGGCAGCGTTGTCAGCAGCCCACTGGCACAGCCAAACCGAGCGGCGTATAGCCACCACGAGGGCAGAAGTTCTGGCACACATTCTGATGGTGTCATCCAATGCTGATAGGACAAAATTTACAAAAACATCACAACTGGAGAGTGCATTAAACCTCACAAGGCAAATCATCAGGGGCACTATCAAGCATATTTCTGATAAGGGTCCTAGTGGCCACAGCAGTAATGGCAGAGGCACAGACCGGGCGCAGCGCCGTTCCCGCACATGCAAAGGCGTGGGATGCTAGCTGATCAATACGCCGGTCTTCAGCATCCCGCAGGGTAGTAGAATCAGGGGAATGCATGACAGAGGTGTTAGATAGCCCTAGGATCGGGGCATCCACCTCGGGGGAGGGGGGGTGACCAACATTTAACCACCTCAGCAGGAAAGGGATACTTCCTATCCCAACTCTTTGGAACCCCGGGACGTTTACTGGGGCGCTCCCATTCCTTGAGCACAAGGTTATGGAAATGTGCCTGCTATGGAAATTCCAAACGTGATTTTGCTGTATGGAAAAACTCCCCTCTTTGCCTGGGAGCCTCAACAGGGAGAGAGATAGACAGAACCTCAAAAATCTGGGTCAATAATCTGTCAGTGTAATCCGGGGCCCAGGGGTCAGAGCCAGAATCGTCATGACCCCTTGGTCTCTCGTCAGATGAGCCTGAATCAGAAAAGAGCTCCCCTTCATCAGACGGGGGTATAGCCACACAGATTCCAAAACTCCTCAGTTCCATAGGGAAAACAGTAACATTTGGCGTCAAGTGCCGCTTCTTAGCAGGGGCCTTACGCGCTAAGGACTTCGCAATAATCTGTTCAACAGTAGCCAGTCTAGAAGACACATCAGGCTGAGAATCCCCACTAGTATGCAACTCAGCAGGAGTGAGATTTAAGCTTGGGGAGTAGGTGAAGTGAGACGAGGTGCAGCCACTGGCAGGCCAGATTGCAATGCAAGCACCTGCTCAGCACAGGGTACACAGACCCGTGCCTTGTCAGCGTCTGCATGAGGCTGCCCACACGCTACACACAGCCGGCCTTGTCTCAAAGGGACCCCGGTAACATTATCCTGGGATGCCTCCATATGGTGATTATAGCGGCGCTATACGCCGATAGGGAATAATGCTATATAGTAACCCCGGATGCCCCAATAACCCGCTAGGGAAGTGAGAGTATCATTTTTACAAGGCCTACAAGTAATATACTAAAAACAGGGCCGGGAGAAGCCAAGAAGGGTTTGTCCCGCCTGAAAGACATAAGCAGACAAGACCTTAAATACATCGTAACAAAAGTGAAGGAAATGAAGGGCACTTATGGAGTCCGTCGCGCATAGGCCAACCAAGCAGAAAAGATGGCGTCGGTATACCCCGAGGGGCGGGCCAGTAACAGCGATGACGCGGAACGCGCCAAAGACGGGCCCCGCCCCCCAAAGAGCGCAAAGCCAGAAGGCCAACAGCCAATGATGGCGCACCAGCGCCTGAGGTTATGCTGCCGCCAAGCCAGCGCGGCGGCTGCAGTAAATTTTAAAAAGCAGTAAAGACAAGTCAGCGCGGCGGCTGACACAAGAATAAAGGCATGTGAAAAGAAAAAGCACAGACTGCATAACATACATATCTATACACACACACCCCTTTTCCCCCGAAGACTACAAGGAGGATGAGGGAGGACGGCGGCCACTTAAATAGGGCCCACCAATAGGCAGGGGCAAGGGGCAATAGTGCGGGAGGGGCATCCCATAGAGGCTCACCATAAGCCTGAACCGCCTACCCTTTGGTGGGGGATTGCGGTGGAGCAGCACTCCTAAGCACCAACAGCGGTGCTGCCTACCTTCACCTGACCAGCGCAGCCAAGGCTGGGAGGCATAGTACTAGTGGCACGGGTGGGAATAGTCCTACAGGGCCGCAGGTTAATAACCCCGCTCACCTGCGAGTAGAGAGCCAATTTCTCGTCCTTCGCAGCCAGACTGCAGAGAAATTTTGGGGATTTGTGGGAGGTCCCTAGGTATTTGAGGGGCCGGGAGGAGCCTATTTTCGATGTCTCTCCGGTCCAGCGCCATCTGGCGGAGTATATCCCAACTGTATTAGATTTGGAGCAGGACGTACTGTATACTAAGAATATAAGCTCTTGTTCAAGATGAAGGTCCACTTTAATGCTTGGCAAATGGCTCTGCACTCGGCAATTAGGAGCGAAAGCCCCCAGATGTGGGCACGTTCCCGTCCCAGCCTATCTGAATGGCTGGGCATGGGAGCAAGCATTAGCCCAGAGATGCGGGGGGTGCACCCGTTCTCACTCCTCGTTGTTTACATTGCCTAGGGACCTGCGGGAAAAGGTGAGTTTTGCTAGGAACTGGGGGGGTCACACGGTGGGGCATCCTGATTTGGGTTTTGGTCCACTTTAACATCTATTCCTGATTCTTGTAGCGAGAACCAATCTTTAAAAAGTTGTGTCTGAGGTAAGTAAATAAAGCATGTGATGAACATGACGTGTGAACCCATGAGGCGGGCAAACAAGCAATGGCCCTACAACACAGTCTGATCTGTGACAATAAGTGTAACCTACGTAACTGGCAATGTGACATAAGAGTAAATATCACACTTTACTTACTGTAATCAAACCCCAGCTGGCATTGCCAGGCTGGCACCTCTCCAATCTAACCTTAACTATGCTGCTCCACTTACCCTCTGCCTCCATGCTGTTGCTCCTGTTTATTCGCACACAATGAGTTTCCTTCAACTGATCTGATGATCTTCAGTTTACATTAAAAAAAATGGAGCTCACGTGGTGTGTGTCAGACGTCAGCGAAAGGGGCGCATGCTGGATTACCTCAAGTCCACTTAACCCTAAAACACCTCCAATAGTATTCAGGTAAAAAGTGATCAGCCAGGCAAGGGGAAAAAATACTCTATACTCAGCTTTTGTGCCCTGCTGATGATCGCTGGTAGTCCGGCACGCTGGCTCTTACCTGATCATCCGATCGGGTACCGCGCCAACCAGGCCCAATCAGCAGTCATTTTGCACCATGATGGTGGGTAGTACTGCATATTTTTCCCCTTTCCCCTCATGCATTTTTAAAGTGTATATTTTTTTGTTTCAGTAGCATTGCCTTAATGTGCTTTTTTCCCTTATGTCTGCAAATGTGTGTTTTATAGAAGTAGTTGTCATTGCCTGCAATCTGTTGCTATTGGCAACTGTACACCAAGTCTGTATACCAAGAAGAGAGAAGTGAGCCCTGTACACACAATACACTGCTGCTGTGGCCACATGCACAGTAGTAGTGTCCTATATGTACAGGTCTCACGTCTCCTCTTCTAGGTCTACGGTTGCCAATAGCAACAGATTGCAGGTAGTGAAAACTGCTTCCATAAAACACACATTTGCTACCATAAGAAATACATTTTAAAAGTACCACAAAAGTTGAATCGAGCAGCTGCAGGGGACAAAAGGGGAGTCCCCTTTTGTTTAGCTATAAGGATAGTCAATACCTTTATAGTGTAACTATCACCAGGATTTTCACTATCCTGGTGATAGGTCTGTTTTCCTGTGTCATCCCCATTTGAGATGCTTCGCTGTGTGAAGCATGGCTCTCTTCCAATCAGTGCTTTATGCTGTGCATACTAAAGCACAACATAAAGCATTGTTGAACAGAGTGCCGGCATATGGGTCTCCCTGCAGCCTGTAGAGTGCTCCCGCCCACTCCCTATCTGAATGACTGTGCATGGAAACGTGCTTAGCTGCAGGGAGGCCAGGGATGCGGACAAAGAACATGATTCGGGAGTACTAGAAAGGTAGGTGATTGCAGGCCTATAGGGGGGATTCACACGAGGTGCACCTTGATTTGGAATGCACACTGTTTATTAAAAAAAAAATCAACCACCAATATTGCCCCTCGCTGCAGCCACACATTATTCACAAATCATACATACCTACCAGGGAAGGCTCCAGGTTTGTGGGGGCCCTTGGGCAAGAGAGTCTTAGTGGGCCCTAAAGTAGTGCGTCACATGATGTCCCCATTTTCAGCTCCACTGCGACAAATGTGTCATCTCCTGCTGCTGATTGTCCTCCAGTCTTTATTGCCTTCTCTATAGCCACCAATCGCCCTCCAGTCCTTATTGCATTCTCTATTGCCACCAAGCACCCTTCGGCCCTTACTGCTTGCTCCGCTGCCACTAAAGACTCCATCATTGCTGTCAGTTGACACCTGGTTCTCACCACCTTCTGGGCTTCCATCAGTTTTCCTCCCTGAGTGGGCCCTTGAAGATGCCAGGGGCCCTGGCAATTGCCCAGGTTTGCCCTGTGCTGACGCCGACCCTTATACCTACTCACCCTCACATGCCCATCACACCAGACACCCACAACCTCTGCAAACACACACACTCACCCAGACATGTAACCTTCTATCAAGCCTCTGTTTGCCAATACTTCCCTCCTATACCATCCTCCTTGCAACCTTCTGTCCTTACTGAGCCTCTAAGACACTGTCCAGGCACACGCAACATCCTCCCCCCTTATCCCTCTTAGGAAAAGTGTAATCTCAGTAGCGCTAGTTGGTTCATAGTGGTGGCAGGAGGCATTCTGCCATACATGCAGGAAACAACATGCGGGAGCCAGGGCTTGAATATTATGTATGGTAGAGAGCATTCATCTGCCACTATGTGCCTGATACCCCCCAGCAGTGTCCATAAGCCTTATCATTTTAAAGAGACACATCCAAGAAATATCAAGTTGGGGAGGGGGTAACTCCTGGTGCTCCTCTGCTGGCCTTTAAGTGAAGTCAAAATAAATGACACCCACACTAGGTCTAGTAAAATCAAACAGGGGCTTTATTGTGGGGGGGCAAAGGGTAGGTTGGGCAAGGAAAAGGGGTGCAGGATGAGCAGGGTGTCCTGGGTGTCCTCACATTTGGGACTGGGAAGGGACGAGGGATGCATGTGCCTGAAAGGAAAGGAAATGGCATTTAGTGCTGGGAACATGGCCTAGTTTCCAACCCAGGCATCCCCATCTTAATGTAGTAGTCACTTAGCAGGTAGGTGGTGAAAAGAAAATGTAAGCACACACCGGGAAGAAGTGGACCCTGCATGTAGATGTTCCAGGGATGGCATAGAACCCTCATCATCATGGGATGCCCAGAGGAATCCTCGGCCATGCCCACTGGATCTGGGCTGGTGGCGGTCCACATCTATAGGTAGAGAGGGAGAAAGGTTAGTAGGGAGGTATATTGTAGCCCAAGGTCAATAGCGGGGTAGGGAGAGAGTTGATTACCCAAACAGAGAACGCCCATCCTCGGTCCTCCTCTCTGCAGTCGTGGGTCCGGGTCTGGTCATAGGTGGCAGGTGGGTTCTCCATTGTCATGTCATGGGTATGCCCTGGGAGCCCTTCCCTCGTCTGACCCATCCAGGCACAGGACTGTGGGAGCCCCAGGATGGCATGGGGGATCTCCCATGTCCACGGAGCTAGGATCCCCCTCCTGGGTGTGGGAGGTCACAACATTATGAGGGCGGTGTGTGTACCTGGAGTCATGCTGGGATGCAGCCCCCTCTTCGCTGCTGTTCGGCATTGGGATGGTAGAGGAGAGGCAGGGAGTGGAGCCACCTATAAAAAGGAGTAAAGCGGGTGGAGTTTTCAAAACAGGTTAATAGTAAAGCGCATCCTTATAACCAGAGGGAGGAGGGGAGAGCAGCCTTATAACCAGAGAGGAAGTGGAGCCTCCCTTTAGAAAGAAAACAAAGGGGCAGGGCCTCCCTTTAATTGCTGCATACCGTTATCCCCGCCCAGCGGGAAAAAGAAGTTGCACCGCCACTCCCAGTCCGCTGCCGGTCAAGCACCGTTGCACACCCCAAAGGCCGGCCCTGTCAGTGGACCCCTCTGGAGGCCGGGGCCCCCCGGCAGCTGCCCTGCATTGCTGGGTGCTGACGCCGGCCCTGTTGGGGGGGGGTCTTGGCTCTCCTGCCCTGGGTTTTGGTTGTAAATCCAAACACCCATGTGGAGAACACACTGTACAAGCTCCATGCATATGGTGCCCAAGGCAGGATTCAAGCCTGGGACCTAGTTTCCACATAGCAATAAGGCTGACCTCAAAGCCACTGCTCTGCCTAGTAATATTATTGAAGGATTTCAGCTGAGTCTGACATTTCTAAGAGCCTTCCACTAAAACAATCAAAATCATTTTTAACTGCAATCTGAGAAATACCAAAAACTTTTTGCACTGCTCTTGTCTCCGTTTCTCAGCCCCTGGGATGTTACATTATGAGATGCACAGAATGTCCTCTCTCTCTTCATTACGCTGGTTAATCACAGTGAGGAGGAAATTTAAGGGGCAAGAATAGCTGATAAAAGTCACTTTCCCCTCGGACCTTGGCTGTTTCTTTTATCATCGGAAGGATCGTTTGGTACAGTGCCGTCCACGGTGTTCTTGCCTGGAGCACTCGGTCTCATTTACATAACTTTAAATGGAACTAATCCCAGAAAGCTGAAACACATTTGGAGATGCTGTATGTGATTTGCAGATCTATGCATGACAGGTAATAAGTCCTTCTTTAATGTCTCCATTTACTAAAAGTTTGGATTGTCAGATCCAGGCAAAGTTGGTTACAAAAAACTGCCAACCCCCCTCATTTTTAAAATGCCAAATGACATTTGCACGGTTATACCAACTTAATGCAGACAGAGAGGCTCCAGGTTTATGTGGGCCAGGGCCCCGGCCTTAGGATGGAAGGCGCCTTGTGCCAGATTACAGGATAGAGCCCCTCAATACACGTCTGTGCTTCCTCACTATCAGCCTACTGCCCCACATGGTTGCCAACAGGGTTTCACCAGAAGCCCCCTGTTCATAACCTAGCATCAAGCCTGATGTCGGGCGGCGGTACCCACTCACAAAAACATTCCCTAGCTATTGGCTGCCAACTCATGTGGGGTGGTGAAGTAGCAGCAAGTGGGAGAGTTTCTCCAGTATCAGGCATGAGCTAGGGGCGAGTGGACCAGCAGCCATTTTTGACTGTCGGCCCGCTTTAAAGTGGACTAAAACCAGTATTTGCCGGCCCTGAAGTCCAAAAAACTCTGGAGCCATCTGATACCTCATGCCTGGAGCATTCCAATGCCCCACTGTGTGAAACCACCCAGTATGCATGATGCCAGATGTTCCCTGCTTTCTATTCATAACCTGCTTTCTATTCATAACCTATATACACAAATTGATGGATCCCAAATACCAGATGAGATTATCAATCTGGTCCAGCAGGGGTGACTCTCCTTATCACTTTATGTGTCTTTGTCTCAGATAGTTTTGTTCTGTTCATTTGTCAAATGAGGATATTGCACATTAAAGTGGACCAACACCCAGGATTTTGACTATCCTGGGTTTTGGTCCACTTCGGCGGGGCACCCCGATCGGGGGTGCCCCGCTGTGTGAAACCCCCCAGAAACCCCAATAAACTCACCTCTCCCCGCTCCCACGTGACTGCCCGGTCCAATCCCCGGCAACGTCCAGGCGGGGAACAGGAACGTCCAAGCGGCTTCCGCCGCCGCCCGCCTCCCTCGCGTCACTTTTGGAGCGCGCGCGCCCGTGCCGGCCATTCACAGACGGCCGGCGCGGGGGGCGCGCACGCCTAGAGGGGCGCGAGGGAGGCGGCGGCGGCGGAAGATAAGGTAGGTGATTTGGGGTGTTTGGGGGGGTTTCACCCCGCGGGACATCCCGATCTCGGATGTCCCGCGGGGTGGGAGGTGATCGGCACGGGAATCTTATAGATTTCCGGGCCGATCACCTCTCGGTGTTGGTCCACTTTAAGCACTTATAGCACTTTTTTCCGCAATATTGCACTATGTTTGCATCAGCACTTTAGTTAGGGACATAGGATTTATTTGGGATTCATCAATTTGTGTATATAGGTTATGAATTTTGGATTTGTAATGAGGGTTCCCTGCTGTGGCCGGGTCTTTGTGTAAATGTTTTTTAAAAGAAAGTGTGTGGTTGTAATGTCATTATGTATGTGTTTGTGATTTTTAATACGCCAATGAATTATAGATGACTATATTGATTTGATTACACTTTCAGTGATTGATTATTGAGGGGTATTTGGTGCCATCCTAAGTATCCAATTTGTGGTTTACTGGGACCGTTGTTGTTATTATTGCATTGTGGCTTTGTACCGGGATCGGCACATTTTTCACCTCAGTCTTGTGTTATTTTATTTGGGGTAGTGGGAGACTGTTGCACATTGTGCAAAAGTTTTTCTTTGCAGTATAATTACAGACAAGGTAAAAAAAGTAGGGGGGGGGGGGGTATAGTTGACTGGACATCCACTTGAAGCTTTAAATTGTAGGGGAAGATATTGAGATAGGGTATGCATGATCAATCCCCCCCCCCCCCCCCCCCCCACGACATAATATTGTGTTTATGGCATTGTAGTGGCCTAAAATGTACTGGGGCCTCTGGCTGATACAGTAGAGCCAGGTATGTGGGGAGACTTGGAAGGCAGGGAGAGCGGGGGGGGGGGGGGGGGGGGGGTTATAAAAGGAAAAAAATCTGACACATGCTCTGAGCTTGATGGGCTGCATGCTGGGGCTATACCCAACAAAGCTGACCGTAAAGTAGGGTGGCCTGCCAGGAATTCTCCCTGTGCTCCCTATGGACAGTCTTCCCCTGACTTTAGAAATTACATCACAAATGTATATATATACTAAACTTTGATAGAATCAGATCAATCAAGTATTTTGGTGCGTTCAGACGAACTGCTGTTTAACTGAACAGAATAATAATCAAACACTAATGACCAATAATCCACGGACACGAGGCAGGAAATTCAGCGTGGCAGTACAGTCACTGACTTTGCATGATCACATATCATGGCTGTTCTCATCTATCAGAGAAAGCATAGGAGACTATCTTACCAACAGCACTAACCTATGAGAGCATAGGCTACCCATAATGCTGAGCTGACAGTAACATTTCTCACATGCTTGTATATTTATATAAGAACCTGATACTGATGTGCAGGAATAGTATACCACACAACCTCTGGCCTAAATTCATCTCATCTCTATATTTTGAAGCCAATTCCCTTTACTAACTTTGGCAACTAATTTTTCTGAGCTCTAGGAAATAAAAAAAAACTGCAGATTCCAGGCCCTCAAGCATGCCTAGCATCTGAAATAAAAAGCTAAATTAAAATCGGACTCGCTAAGTATATTCGTACAGAAGTTTTGCAAATAGTCTTTGAATGACTAGTGTCCGTTACCTTTTAACTGCCAGCCTACCTAGAGATGTTGTCACTCTTTCTTGCTAGGCCATTTTTCACCATTTTGCAATATGTATGTTTAACTGTGATTTTTTGCGGGAATTTCCAGGAAAATTGTATATTGTTTTTTTGGCCTTTGGGCATTAACATGAAATGTCTTGTTTGTAATTTTTTCTGTGCCTTCATAAAATTTTTGGGTAAAATGTGTGAAAAAAATATAATTATATCTTTGTCACTTTTTTAAAAAATAAAAAATGTACGTAAAATAAAAAAAAAAAACTTAAGATAGTTACCTGGTAACTTCTTTTCCAAACATCTGAAAGGGCAGCATATCACTGAGAGATTACAGCTGTGCCCCTAGACAGGGACACATGACCACCAAAATCTACAAATGCTTTAGCCCTATTTCTAGCTAGCCAGGTGTTTAAAAGATCGGCAAAATAATAAAGACAGACAAAAAGCCATGTCTAAAATCATGTCAATCCCTTATAAGACAAATAGCAAATAATGTAGAACAAAGTAGATAGTGGATGGGAAGAATGTATGCTGCCCTTTCGGATGTTTAGAAAAGAAGTTACCCCAATAGCAGGTGACTATGAAGGTGTTGTGTGTGTGCGTGCTTGTGGTGTGCTGTATGTGTTTAGGTGGGGAAGGTTCTTTCACTGTTTGCACAGGTTAGGTTTGATGCCCTTCTGACCTCTGAGGACAATAATTTTGTAACTTTATATTTTGTACTTGGGAAAAAAGACCACCAGAGGCTCTGCTAGGACCTTGGAAAAAAATCTTGGGGCTGCAAATCTCAAAAAGGTTTGAGTTTACATCATTGGTACCTGTCAATAGGCGTCCTCTAGGTATTTTTAGGTCTGAAAGACTTTGGCAGGAGAAGGCTTCTCTCTGAGAAGATAGACTCCATGAAAAAATGCCTGTAATGCACTGAAAGTTTAAGTTTAAAAAATTCAACATAGAAAGGCTTTCCTCAGCATACATATGGGAAACACAAGTCCTCACAACAGACTGTCAGATTCCAATTTTGTATGGCCAACCAAGTATGCAGTCCACACAAGTATCCCTTGGACACTTCTACTCTGAAGTCCGGTTTGGCTGCAGGCCTCTAGCCCACCCAGCTCCTGGTGCCAGCTGCACACTGTCAGCTCACATTGCTGTCTGACTGAGAGCTCTCCTCAGCCCAATCACATCAGCCCTCATCTGCAGCTCATCAGCCTCTTTATAGACCTTATGGCCTGGATTGGAGTGAGTGGCCAGCAGGACCCACCCAGCTTACCATACTGGCCACATTCCAGGGCCCTATGGAGTGCTTCTCCAGAGCCAGTAACTGAAGAAATACATCCCTGGGATTCTTTTCAAACCCAGTACTCCATCCAGAAACTCCCCAAGAAGGTATTTTTACATTTTCCGGCACCACCTCCCCTAGTATGAAATAGCCTGTTTGAGTGTGACATTTGGAGCATTTGTCACTGTGAAGATTGCAAACGTAACCGATTGCAGCAGTGGCGGAATCCCAACTGCTGATGCCCCTTGCAAGCTGCTGCTATTTACTGCTTCCTAATTCCTCCAAACCTGGAAGAGGTTATGTGGGCTTAAGCCGGAACTAAACCCAGGATTTTGACTATCCCAGGTTTTGTTCTGTGCCCTGGAGGCATCCCAAGAAGGGATGCCCTGCATTGTGAAACCCCCATATTAGCCAGTACAACTCACCATTTCCTGATCCAAAGGCACAGGCTTGTCGTTCAATCAATCGTGACTATGTAATTTGGCAAACGACTCTAATAGGCTTTAATAGGGAGCAAGAGAGAGGCTGCGTGCTCCCACCCCCAGTCTATCTGAATGGCTGGGACAGGAGTGCACACACAGCCTGAAGATGCGGTGCTCTGATTGGACAAAATCCTGTGCATGCACCACAGTCATTTTCTTATATAATGACTTTTGAATACGTTGACGCCTATTTCACATATTTGCAGTAACTGTTCAGAAATTAGTAACATAAAGTAAATAAGCACCACTTTGAATTTTGGCTTGTACAACTCTTTTCTCTGGAAGCAATAAAACGTTTTCATTTGCCAACGTCTGGAGGATACAGGCATTCAGGCTGTTAAATATTGGCAAACATAACAGACAGTTTCCAAGATGTACAGATGCACTGTACTATTTTGTAACAAAAAAGAGGAGGTAACCATGGTAGCTATGTTAAAAGTAGGGCTTCAGAAGCGCATGTGAGAGCCTGAACATGGTGGTTGATTCAGGAGCTCTGCACCCCGCGGGCATAAAAGCATTTTACTGTGATCAGAGACAAATTATTAATGCCATGCCCAGCAACATAAGGGCATTTAGCCTTCTTTTCTGAGTTAAACTAAGTTCCCATGTCAAAAATCCCCCAGCAACAACATCGACAGCATGTGGGGACAGATCCAGCAGTGACAACTGTAATGGCGGAGGCACTGCCTGTGAGAGAAAGCTGTAGCACGGTTACTAAGCAAAGACAACAGCCCACAGATGATAGACAAAAAACGTGGAATATTTTACCAGAGAAGAAATCTTCTGACTCAGAAGCTTCAATGTCAGCAGTTTCCAGAGCTTCATCTGGTGACAGAGATTCAGCTGATTTTTCAGTCAGTCACAAGAGGTGAATCTTCCCACTCCATTAAAGCAGATACTTGAAAAGCAAGATACAGCCCTTATATCACATATATCACTACTGCTGGACAAAAAGCTTAAAATGGCATATGATGAATTGACTGCTAATTTGAAAAAAAGATTTTGAGAATAAAGCGTAAAGAATTGATACTATAAAAAGAAAGGTGGAGGAAACTTTAACTAGAATCAATCAATATGAGCATCAATGCAGCATCAAATAGAACAATCTCATTTTAAAATGGAAGACCAAGAAAATAGATATAGAAGATACCATTTTAGGGTATGAGGCCTTCATGAATCCATTGCAGATCTAGATTCAGCCATAAAAGAACTGATAAGAGCTATTTTACCTCATGCTGCTGATGAAGGTCAGTTACTCCCTAATAGAGCACCTAGACAAGACGGAGCACCAAGAGATCTTTAAATGTCCAGCACCGCTCTTCAAATCTTGTGGGATTTGCTCCGAGTGGCACTGCAGGCAATGCAGTGACATTGCGCATGCGCAAGATCTGTAGGGTGGCGCAAAGCATTATGGAGCTGCCCGATGGAAGCGGTGCAGAACTGACGGTTACTGGAGCGTGATTCGATTAGGCAGGTAAGTCAAAATACCTGCAATGTTCCTCTTTAAGGAACAATTTATGGCAGCTGTAAGAGCACACCCTAATATAATATTAAGAGATAATCAAATCCACATTTTTGCTGATCTTGCTCCATTAACAATCCAAAAAAGAAGAGAGAAATTAAACCACACAAGTGATTCAAAAGAACATCAAATACAGATGGGCTTTCCCCTTTCATTTGAACTTTACTTTGAAAGGCAAGAATTATTACTTTGCAACTTTTTTTGAGGGAAAAATACCATTTTGTGAATACTCACCTTGTAAAATGGGTATTATAAGTATGTCACACACCCCGCTTCAAGATATTCATTACCTGTGGGTAGTATGGTCCTGTAGAGGGTTTCTGCAGAGATGATTGGAGGAAAGAAAGCCCCTCCCAGTCCATAAGTACCTGGGACCTCCCACTCATTACCCAGTATAAAGAAAGCAGTAAGGT
Organism: Gastrophryne carolinensis; assembly: GCA_027917425.1. NCBI lineage: Eukaryota > Metazoa > Chordata > Amphibia > Anura > Microhylidae > Gastrophryne > Gastrophryne carolinensis. The sequence continues at coordinate 493,144,554 of CM051236.1, read as the reverse complement.
AAAGGACCAGGAAGAGCCAAATATCAGTCATAACAACGCAAAGTTCACCATATGAAGGATGCAGAATCCAAAGGGCGGGTTGAAGCGGGGTGTGTGACATACTTATAATACCCATTTTACAAGGTGAGTATTCACAAAATGGTATTATTCTAAGTATGTCACACACCCCGCTTCAAGATATTCATTACCTGTGGGACATCCAATAGCAGTGTCCATAAAGGGTGGGGATCCAAAAACAAGGTATAAAGCACAACTCAAACTACTGCAGCCTGCAGAACTTTGCGGCCAAAAACAGCATCCGCTGAGGCCCGCACATCAACCTTGTAAAACTTTGAAAAAGTGTGAACAGAAGACCAGGTAGCGGCCTTGCAAACTTGCTCAACAGAGGCCTGGTGCTGAAAAGCCCAGGAGGCCCCAACCGCACGAGTAGAATGAGCAGTAACACGAAAGGGAGAATCTCTCCCCTTAGCAGAATAGGCCCCTACAATGGCCTGACGGATCCATCTGCTGATGGTAGACTTTGTGGGTGCTAGACCCTTCTTGGGCCCAAAAGGCACCACGAAGAATGCATCAGTCTTGCGAAAGGCAAACGTTATCACCAAATAATACTTCACAACACGAACCACATCCAAAGAATGCAGGACCCTCTCCTTGTCATTGCTGGGGTTAGGACAGAGAGAGGGCAGAACAATATCCTGATTTAAATGAAAGGACGAAACCACCTTAGGAAGAAAGTCCGTCTTAAAACGGAAAACCACTTTATCCTGATGTCTTTCAAAATATGGAGCTTGAATAGACAGAGCCGCCAACTCAGAAACACGTCTAACTGAAGTGATAGCTACCAAAAATGCCACCTTCTGCGTAAGGGAAGACAAAGGACTATCATGCAAGGGCTCAAAGGGGGGACCCTGTAGCGCAGAAAGAACCAAATTCAAATCCCAAACCGGAATCAAAGGCTTCCTAGGAGGCCGCACATGCGTAACCCCCTGGAAAAAGGTCTTAACCAAAGGATGTAGTGCAAAAGACTTTTGGAAAAATACCGCCAGGGCAGACACCTGCCCCTTCAGAGTACTGAGTTGGAGCCCTAAGTCCAGACCATGTTGCAAGAACTCCAAAATTCTAGAAACAGAGAATTCCCTACAAGGGAAGGCCCTAGCCTCACACCAATCAATATAAGACCTCCAAGTCCTATAGTACACGGATGAAGAAGACTTCTTTCTAGCACGAATGAGAGTCTGAATAACAGCGTCAGAAAGACCTTCCTCCTTCAAGATGGAGGTTTCAGCAGCCACGCTGTCAAAGCCAGCGTTGGTAAATTGGGGTAATGAAGATGACCCTGTGTGAGCAGATCTGGCAGCAGGGGCAGAACGAACTGATCTTCTGCCAACCTTACCACGTCTGCGAACCAGACCTGTCTTGGCCACCTTGGAGCTACCAGAATTGCTGTTGCTCTCTCCAGAGCAAGCTTGCGCACTACTCTGGCCACCATGGGAAACGGAGGGAACAGGTACAGAAACCCCAGATCCCTCCAGTTCCGGGACATGGCGTCCGTCGCGAGAGCCAGTGGGTCCTTCGCCAGAGACACAAAAGCCGGAAGTTTGTGATTGTGACGGGAGGCAAATAGGTCCACCGCCGGTGACCCCCACCTGAGACAAATTAAGTGAAAGACCCTGGGATTGAGAGACCATTCCCCCTTGCGGGCTGACATCCTGCTCAGAGAGTCCGCCTCCGTGTTCTCCACACCTGGGATGTAAACTGCTGAGATACACGGGACATGTCTCTCTGCCCAGTCCAGGATCAGAGACACTTCCTTGAGGGCATTCCTGCTGCGGGTTCCTCCCTGGTGATTGATGTAGGCCACCGCCGTCCGATTGTCCGACCTGACCTGGACCGGCAAGTCTCGCAGTTGATGAGTCAAATGACAAAGAACCAACCTGATGGCCCTCAATTCCAGAACATTGATAGACTCGTGAGCTTCCAGGGGACTCCACAAACCCTGAACTTGCAGATCCTTCCAAAAGCCCCCCCATCCTGAGAGGCTGGCATCCGTAGTGACTATCTCCCACTCAGGAGTCCGAAAGGATCTGCCCCTCAGTAGGTTGGTTGAGTTCAGCCACCACCGAAGCGAGCGGCGAACCCGGGGAGACATCTGAAAAAGATGATCCAGCGACTGAGGAGACCTGTTCCAGACCGATAACAGATGGAGCTGAAGTGTCCTTGTGTGAAACTGAGCAAAGGGAACCGCCTCGAATGAGGCCACCATCAAACCCACCAGTCTCATCCCTAGACGGATGGACGGTCGAGGCATGGACATGAGCGACCGAACCAACTCCTGAATCAGAAGAACCTTGGACTGAGGAAGGAAAACTCTGGCCAGATCTGTATCCAGAGACATTCCCAGAAAGGATACTGTCCTGGACGGGTGTAGGGAGGACTTGGGGTAGTTGATCACCCAGCCGAACCTCTCCAGAGTGGATATTACCGTCCTGGTGTCCAATTCTGCCTGGCTGAATGACGGTGCCATGATGAGGAGATCGTCCAGATATGGCACAATGCGAATCCCCTGCACTCTGAGGAGAGCCATCACCCCAGCAAGCACCTTGGTGAAAACTCTTGGAGCTGTGGTGAGACCGAAGGGAAGAGCTACAAACTGAAAGTGCCGATCCTCCACCGCGAACCTCAGAAACCTCTGGTGTGCGGGAAAAATGGGAACATGGAGGTAAGCGTCCTGAATGTCTATGGACGTCATGAAGTCCCCCTGACGAAGAGAATGAATAGCCGAGCGCAACGTTTCCATGCGAAACCTTCGCAGTCTGACGAACTTGTTGAGAATCTTTAGGTCCAGTATGGGCCGGACGGAGCCATCCTTTTTGGGGACCGTGAACAGATTTGAGTAAAAACCCCGACCCCTGTCTAATGAGGGAACTGGGCAAATGACTGCCATTTCCAGAAGACTCGATACTGCCGCCCGGAGCTGCTGCGCAGCCAGTGCCTCCGGGGACACCCGAGACCTGAGGAAACGCGGGGGAGGGTAGGACTCGAACTCCAGCTTGTAGCCGGAAGACACCACTTCCCTGATCCACCTGTCCGAGACCTCTCGGTTCCAGACCTGGGAGAAGTGCTGTAGCCTTCCCCCCAACCGCACGGGTGAGGGCGCCCCCTCATTGTTGAGCGGGCTTGGCCACGGGTTTGGGTTTTGAGCCCCAACTGTATCCTGAACGGGCACGTCCTCTGCCCCTATTCCAGGAATTTCCCTTTGTAGAAGGGAAGGCGAAACCTCTTCCTGCTCTAGATCCCCGAAAGGAAGGAGTGAAGGAAGACGCTTCTCGAAAGGGGCGATGTTGCTTCTTGCGTTGAGGTAGTTTGCCCCCCTTGGCCACGGCATCCAGCTTGTCTCCAAAGAGCCGTAACCCAACGAAGGGAAGAGCTGTTAGTGACTTTTTTGACCCAAAGTCAGCCGCCCACTGGCGTAACCAAATTGAACGCCTGATAGTAACCATTAGAGCAGAGGCTCTACTACTCATCATCAAGGAATCATCCAAAGCGGCCACCATGAAGGACAAAAACCCCTCACATTGTTTTAGTTCACGAAATTCCTCACTGTCCGGATTCAAACCGGAGGAGGATAACAAGTGCCTGACCACCTTTCTCGTAGCCACCGCCAACAGCGATGAGGCACAAACAGGCCTTATTGCTGCCCCAATACTGGCAAAACCATGACAAGCCATCTGATCAATGCGTTTATCCTCACCATCCTTAAGAGAGGAACAATCAGGGTTGTTCAATACGGCTGAGTTGGATAACCCCAAAATAGGGGCGTCCACCTCGGGGGGAGACGCCCAGCGCTTAACCGTGTCCACTGGAAAAGGATACCTCTTATCCCAACTTTGGGGAATGCCTGGGAGCCAGGCAGGCCTTTCCCATTCCTTAGAAATAATATTATCAAAATGCTTTTGATTAGGGAATTCCAACCGCGGACTGGATTCATCATAAAACTCCCCTTGCTGTTGAGGAACCTCCGCCGGAGGCGAGATAGCAAGCACCTCAAACATCTGAGTCAGAACATTAGGAGTATCCAAGGAAGTCCCTGAGCTCTGATCGGAATCAGCACCAACAAATCATCAGAAATATCTGAATCCTCAAATAATTCCCCTTCTTCTAGAGGGGAATAATCTGACCAATCCAGGCCGTCCTCGTCATCATCATATTCAAAATGATTAACCGGTGATAAATGCTTCCTCTTAGCCGATGCTTTCTTGGCAACCGTGGAGGAAATGAATTTTTCAATACTGGCCAACCTGGCACACACATCAGATTGCGACTGCCCCCCCGTGGCAATCTCACACGGGGCACGGGTCAAAGTGGGAGGGGGAGAGGATGAAGCCGGCTGCGCTGACCCAGATGCCTGGGGACCGGACTGCCGTGTAATAGTCTGCTGTGCACATGATATACATAGGAAAAAATCATCCCCTGTTAGGGATACCCCACAACCCATACACTTCCGGGATTGTCCCGAGGGGAGCCCGGAATCTTGGGATGCCTCCATAAGGTGAACTTGAATAGTCGCTATGAGTGAGGGAATTACGCTATTAAGCAACCCGGGATGCCCTTATATTGTTCAAGTGGGAGGTTTTGTAATAAATAGCAAAAGTACCCAGGTACTCTAGGACCAGGAGAAACCTGAAAAAAATCCTGGCAGTTCAGCCTGAAAAACATAGAAAAAGACAGTAAGAGGTTCTCCCTATATAAACCTATATCTATTATACCTATATATATACATATATATATGCAAATATGTACAGATAAGCAACGGCCGCAGGGCCACTCACTGAGTCTTTGGGCGCCAATACACTGTGTCCTCTGCCTGAGGTAACACAGATCAGAGCGGGAGCCGCAGCAGCTCCAAACTCCTAAAGGGCGCGGGCTGCGGCCTCATACCGAAGGCCCGACCCCGCCCCCTCACTGAAGAGCGTGAGGGGAGAAATCCTCCCCTCAGCTCTGAGGTAAAATCCAGTGTCTGTCAGCAAAAAAGATTGCAACAAGTTTACATTATAACTATTCATACCAGAAAAGTAAACATTTTAAACAAACATTTCAAATAAATCTATTTTCCAGGCGCCCCCATAGAAAAACACCAGAAGCTGAATAAGCTGAAGGTAAAATCCAGCACCTGTCTCAGCTCTGAGGAAAAAAACCCAGCACAGTGTCTGTCAGACGTGAGGGGAAGCTCCCCTCCATTAACACTCGCGCACCGGTCCCGCAGGCAGCCGCGGCACCGGGCGCATAATAGAGCCGGTAGCAGCCCGCATAACAAGCGGAGCTGCTCCCCGCTCGGTCACGCTACCAGCTCCAAACTCCTAAAGGGCGCGGGCTGCGGCCTCATACCGAAGGCCCGGCCCGGCCCCCTCACTGAAGAGCGTGAGGGGAGAAATCCTCCCCTCAGCTCTGAGGTAAAAATCCAGTGTCTGTCAGCAAAAAAGATTGCAACAAGTTTACATTATAACTATTCATACCAGAAAAGTAAACATTTTAAACAAACATTTCAAATAAATCTATTTTCCAGGCGCCCCCATAGAAAAACACCAGAAGCTGAATAAGAGGCCTCCACACAACTAAAAAAGGGGAATAGGCCATTTAAGGGGAAAATTAAACTCTTGGACAGGGCATCCCAAACCGGAGTCACCAACCCGGTATAACCGCCTACCCTCTTTATAGGGTCTCGCGGTGGAGCATAGCTCCTGAGCACCTGAGGTGCTGTTATACCCTCGCTCGGACAGCAGTCAAGACTGGGAGGCATTTAAATAGCTATATATTAATAAAGGGAATAAAGAGTCCGAACGGAAATAAAAATATATATAGGCCGGGAGTAGACCCGGCTACCTTAAAGTCCCCCTGTGCAAGGAGGAGATATCATCTGCCGCTTGCTCGCCGTCTGCAGAGATGAAGACTGGGTAATGAGTGGGAGGTCCCAGGTACTTATGGACTGGGAGGGGCTTTCTTTCCTCCAATCATCTCTGCAGAAACCCTCTACAGGACCATACTACCCACAGGTAATGAATATCTTGAAGCGGGGTGTGTGACATACTTAGAATAGTTTTATTTCTTGATCTTGGCATAATATCATCTAGCCTGGGAGAATCTTCTAGAAGTGATGATAAATGTTGACCTCTTTCTCCTCTATGGAAGAAGAATACATTTGGGAGATCTCCTAATGTCAGTAAGTTGTTGTACCATGTTAGCCATCGATGTAAGCAGGAAATCCAAGGATAAGGTAATACCATTTATTGGCTAACTCAATAAGATTGAAAAAGCAAGCTTTCGAATCGGTTCAAGCTTCTTCTTTAGGCATAATACAGTAACTGAGAGAGCCAGTAACTGAATCCCTGGGATTCTTTTCCACTTCAACCCAGTACTCCATCCAGAAACCCCCCAAGAAGGTATTTTTACATTTTCCGGGACCACCTCTCCTAGTATGAAATAGCTTGTTTGAGTGTGACATTTGGAGCATTTGTCACTGTGAAGATGCCATTCCTTTATCACACACCAGTGAACGTGACCGACTGTGGAATCCCAACTACTGATGCCCCTTGCAAGCTGCTGCTATTTACTGCTTCCTAATTTCTCCAAACCTGGAAGAGGTCGTGTGGGCTTAAGCCGGAACTAAACCCAGGATTTTGACTATCCCAGGTTTTGTTCTATGCCCTGGAGTCATCCCGAGAAGGGATGCCCTGCATTGTGAAACCCCCAGATTAGCCAGTACAACTTACCTCTTCCTGATCCAAAGTCACAGGCTTGTCGTTCAATCAATTGCGACTATGTAATTTGGCAAACAACTCTGATAGGCTTTAATAGGGAGCAAGAGAGAGGCCGCGTACTCCCACCCCAGTCTATCTGAACGGCTGGGACAGGAGTGCCCACACATCCTAAAGATGTGGTGCTCTGATTGGACAAGATCCTGTGCACGCACCATTGGCCTGGGGAAAGGTCAGTGAATCCTGGCGACCTGGGGTTTTTACAAAGCGGGGCATCCCAATTCAGGAACAGCAGTCCTGAGTTTTGTTCCTCCTTAGGTCCCAGCAGCTGAATACATGGAGTGAAGCGGTAAGCAAGTATACCCAAGAATGGACTATCCCTGCAATCAACAGTCATTTTCTTATATAATGACTTTTGGTTAAGTTGAAGCCTCTTTCACATATTTTCAGTAACTGTTCAGAAATTAGTAACATAAAGTAAATAAGCACCACCTTGAATTTTGGCTTGTACAACTCTTTTCTCTGGAAGCAATAAAACGTTTTCATTTGCCAACGTCTGGAGGATACAGGCATTAGGGCTGTTAAATATTGGCAAACATAACAGACAGTTTCCAAGATGTACAGATGCACTGTACTATTTTGTAACAAAAAAGAGGAGGTAACCATGGTAGCTATGTTAAAAGTAAGGCTGCAGAAGCGCATGTGCGAGCCTGAACATGGTGGTCGATTCAGGAGCTCTGCACCCCACGGCATAAAAGCATTTTACTGTGATCAGAGACAAATTAATAATGCCATGCCCAGCAACATAAGGGGATTTATCCTTCTTCTCTGAGTTAAACTAAGTTCCCATGTCAAAAATCCCCCAGCAACAACATCAACAGCATGCGGGGACAGATCCAGCAGTGACAACTGTAATGGAAGAATAAATTTGGGAGATCTCCTAACGTCAGTAAGTGGTTGTACCATGTTAGCCATCGATGTAAGCAGGAAATCCAAGGTTAAGGTAATACCATTTATTGGCTAACTCAATAAGATTGAAAAAGCAAGCTTTCGAAGCGATTCAAGCTTCTTCTTCAGGCATAATACAGATCTGTAAATTAGACACACATTTATACAGAAAGCTACAAAGGTGTCACAGTTGTTTTTCTACTGACACACATGAAAAATAGCAAAGTCGTAAAATCGTAAGCTGTGAGATAAGAATCAGGGGGATTATGGCAATTAACAGTGGGCTGATAAGAATGAGAGGGGGAGAGAGGGGGTGTGGATTTTCTTTTAGATCTTCTAAGCATTCCAGAGTGGATACCTGACTTGAAGAAGATTCTATCACTTTCTCCTTGCTTTTTCAACATTTAGTTTGACCATCCAGGTTGATATCATTTAACACTTTGATCCTAATAGAAGGATTATGAGGAGAAGAGAATAAATACTCATAGTAAAACTTTACTATAAAAGTTACATTTATGAATACTTTGGTATTGTTAAGGTTAATATAAGTACTTATGTAAACCAGCATTTGAGGGTTAGAGATGTTTTGAAAATATAGCCTTTTACTATGTTTATATCGTTTTAAATTTTTTGGGTTGATATGGACTGTTTGCACCTCTGCACTTTTTCTGCACTGCTGCGCTGTAGCGCAGTTACAATGCAGAGGAAACACTGCACATTATTCTAGATGGGATAGTTCACACATCTGCCATGCGTTGCACAACGTATTAAAAAAGCTTTGCAGACACCTCAGTGCAACATTGTAACAGCAAATGTCAGTGGGTCAGTGTGGGCACAGCGCATGTATAATTCAGTGTACCTGCGTTGTCATAGACTTTACCATTTAGTTATGAAAAAAATATTTTGCACAATGCAAACGCATTTTTAATGCATCAAAAGTGCAGCGTTTGCCTTGATACAATGTTCCTTTGGCATATTTACAAAGTGCTTGCTCTTAATGCGATAAAGAGGTGTGAGAGTGTAGAGGCGTAGAGTTTATGGTTAAGTACTATATAAATGATAGTGTTATATATATTTAAGGAAATAATTAATTAAATTAATAGACTATATTTGTCTTAAGGGTTAGGTTAAGGGTAATATTTTTTCACATATGCCTGCAGGGTGAACATGCGCCCGGGGGAAGGCTGTATTGGGTAATATTTTGGTTCTGATTTTTGTGGTTTCATTTTTGTGTCAAAATGTTTATTGATTGTTTTTTTTTTCATTTTTCTATTTTCATTCTCTTTATTTACTAGGTGAATCGGAGTCTTGTTTACCACTTAACTCCCTGTGTGAAATGGGAAGGATTTTTTCTCTTCTTAACGCGGTATGTCTTTTTAGAGAGACCCATTTTGGGAGGTCATTAATGGCTAGTTTGGTTAATGGACTCATTAGAGTTATTTCTCATAACATTCAGGGTTTTAATACACCCATTAAAAGAGATAAAGCATTTTGTTATTATGGTTCTCTTGGGACTGACATAGTCATGCTACAGAAGACACAGTTTACGGATTCTTCTTCACCAAAATGTTTAAATAGGTTTAGAACCTTTTTCATGGATAACAGCCGTGTAAGCCAAAGAGGGTGGCTATTTGTATAACCAACGAAATTCCATTAATACACAGGGACACAACTGGAGATTCTTTGTTGGTTAAGGGAAAGATTGGAGACTCGCTAGTCTCTTTTGTCTCTTATTATGCTCCTAACAGAGGTCAGATGTAATTTTTTTAACAACTTTTTGTTGTGGCAGAAGGCCAATAAACTTTAGGAGGGGATTCCAACCTTGTGTTTGATGTAGCAAGAGACAAAACAAATATAAAATAAAAAGCTAGTATCAAATTTGCTAAGTTAATACACTCTCGGGATCTTATAGATACTTGGCGAGAGATGAACCCCAACTATAAAGACTACACCTTTTTCTCTCAGGCTCACCATACTTTGTCTAGGATTGACTATATTTCTATAAGATCTAGATTAACTCCCAATGTATTGTCTTGTTCTGTTAAGGAAGTTTCTTGGGCAGATCATTCCCTGGTGGTTGTAGACTTTAATGATATAGTATTTAAACCATGCTCTTCAAAATGGAGACTAAATGGATCCTTATTAAGTGATCCTGTAAAAGCTGAAAAAATAATTCACTCTTTGAGCAAAATAAGGCTTCTGATTCCTCTCCTTCATTAAACTGGGCAGCCCATAAATTATATATCAGTATTAAATTGGCAAGCAGAAAGAAAAAGAAAAGGCACTTAAACAAAAGGAAGCATTATTAAAGCGGACCTTCACTCTGAATAAGAGTCTATCTAATATGTTTCCCACACCCTGTACATACAGATTGGCCACATTAAAAATCATCCTACCTGCATCTACTGCATGTTATGAGCCTTTAAACATCCAAGATGGCGGCTTATGGAAGCCGCCATCTTATCAGGCAGCCTGCAAACAGGAAGTGCCTCCTGACTGTGCTGCTCTGGATTCTGGGACTGCTGACCTTTACCTGACCCCTGCTCTGCTTTGTCTGAGCAAAGCACAGCTATAACCCGCCCCCCTGTACCTTATCCCACTCTCCTCTCCTCAGTAAGTGTGATGCTTCTGAGTCAAGATGGCGGCGCCCGTATCCTAAATTCCTGAACAGAGTTGCAGCCCAGTGGGTAAAAGAATAATAAGATAGTGACTAAAAACATAAAATATATTAAGTTTAGATGCTGGGGAACCGTTTTTTAAGAGTTTGGGCTTTTCATTAAATCACGCTGATGGTCCGGTTTAAATAAACTCAAATTCACGCACAGATATTTTACATACAATGAACCATACTAGACTGGAGTTATACCCGATTCTTACGATATTATAAACATAATATTCATCACCAAGGACAAAAAATAGGGTCACTTTTGGTAATGACATTAACCCCCAGGAAGCAAGTTACATACTTTCATGAACTCATAAACTGAAATTGTCTTCAGGGAATTATACTAGTAATCCAGTAAAGATCCTAGATAAGTTTTTCAAATTTTATAACAATTCATATGCTGCTCCTGCTCCTTTTGATAAATCTAAAGCAGGTTATTTAATGGAAGATATTCCATTTTCTCAACTATCAGAGGTTCATAAGGATATTTTAGAAGGAGCTATAGAGGAAGATGGTTTTACTAACATTTATTATAAAACATTTCTACAAACATTTATTATAAAACATTTCTACAAATTCTATTTCTCCATCTTGCTCTATGGTTTAATAGGTTGAGGACAGATAAAGTGAGACTATGAGGGATTATATGTATGGAAAACAGGGGTTTGGAACTACAGTTCAAAATATATTGATAAATGTATATAGAGATCCTAAATGCAGTTATAGGGATTAGAGGGTTTGAGTCAAAGTCTATTAATCTATATAGGGGTACTCGACAGGGTTGTCCTTTGTCGCCATTATTATTTGTGTTGTCAATGGAACCATTGGCAAGAACAATTTGATTAAGCAGAGATGTTGGGGGAGTGGATTGTCGGGGGCAGGGAACATAAATGTGCATTATTTTCTGACAATGCTCTATTTTTTGTTTCCTCGCCCCACACTTCAACTTCTAATTTATTTCAGATGCTCAAGAAATTTAGCAAAATTTTGAGCTTAAAAAAATGATACTAAGTCAGGGTGACACCCCTCTCTAAGCAAAAATGAAGCCCTCCACACTGCCAATCAAGCCCAGCTCACTCTAATGCAATGCACACAGCATGCTTGCATTACTTAGTCCTGCCACTCCCATCACAGATGACAGCACAACAAGTGAAGAGGAGGCGAAACTTTATTTTATAATTACTCTGGCGATATAGGTGAAAAGAAAGGAAACAAATTAGGACATTTCCATGTATCATCCTACAAAAGTGTTCCTGGTCAAATGGTTGAGATGGTATTCAGTTTTTACCTTGGGAAGGTACTTGAGCACCAGCCATTGCTGTGCCCTGTCAATCAAGAAATGGAAATATGATGACTCTTTTCCCAAGGGCCTGAATCTGACATTTACAATTCGGTCCAAACATAATTGGACCGAGAAAACCTTTTTCTCAAGCCCTTCATTTAAAGGGCTCAAAAGTAAATGGGCAAATTAAATAATTGTAAATAAAATGTTAATGTCCAATACTTGGTTGAAAACTCTTTGCTGGCAATGACTGCCTGAAGTCTTGAACTCCAGATGCTGTATTTTTTTTTTTCCATTCTTTATTTAAAGATTTTCACAAACATGTACATTGCGCAAGTGTAACGAGACAGTACATATATATCAAATATCAACGATACTTAAACACCTGCATCGACCTATGCTTCTAACATAACACGGCAATCAGATTAGAATCAAGTCACGATAGGACAATCTAAAGGGGGGAGGGAAGGTGAGGGAGAGGATGGCACGGATCTCTGGGCTTCTAGTAACACTCTACATTCACTAGATTCAGAGAATTTCAACCAATCAAACCAAGTGAAGTTCTCAAATATGTTCTCGAGAGAGAGGATTACACTTTCAAATCTCATAGTCTCATTAACCTTCAGTACCCATGACGCAACAGAAGGGGGGGTTGGGCTCTTCCATTTTTGGGGAATACATGCTTTAGCCGCATTGAGAAGATGGCAAAGTAGCGACTTCCTGTATGACTTTAGAGGAGTGGCCGACAGGTGAAGAAGGCAGGAGGCCGGATCATCAGCCACATCAGATCATCTCGCCACACCACACCGCCAGCAGGTCTCCGAAACATCTGGGAACCATTTGTTTATCAGCGCCGGCACTCTGTACCAACGTGTCAAGATTTTATAGTTGCACTCTTGTAAGCGAGTACAAGTGGAAGTTTTGTGGGGCATCGCCAAAAGCCATCTATGCTGGTCTGACGTAAAGGAGACATGTAGATCCCTCTCCCAATGTTTCAGAAAAGAGGGCACCTCTCCCTCCGGGGGAGAGGCTAGTAGCCTGTGTATGTAAGAGAGGGTATGCTTGGTTTCTTTATTGCTGGAGCATAAGCTTTCAAACGGTGTGAGTTTCCTCATATCTCCAGGGCACATTCGAAGCGAGTTCAGGAAGTGCATGCATTGATATTTCTGCCACCCTGTCAAACCCACCAGACCCTGTGCCTGGGCCAAGTCATCTAGATTCGCCCAGCCGTTGTCTGTCCAAAAGTGTACGGTCCTGTATAACCCTGCCTCCCTCCAGGCTTTCATTTTTATGCCTTCATTTCCTGGGGGGAACCTGGGATTACCCAAAATCGGATAGAGCGGGGACGGAGAAGGGGATATATCCCGATGTCCCATGTATTTCTGACACAACTTCAGGGTGGCCCCTATTGTGGGATGCTTGGCTGCTAAGGGGACGTCCGCTGTATTTAGCCATGAAACAGCTGCAATCGGTACCTCCAGGAATCCTTGTTCTAGACTAACCCACTGCTTGTGACTCCTGTGTAGACACCAGTCCACTACCCTATTAAGGTGAACTGCCGCATGATATCTTATCGGGTCAGGAAAACCCAACCCTCCATGTTCCTTGGCCCGTGACAGAAGGGTGCTGTTCAGTCTAGGTCTCTTTCCCCCCCATATGAACCTCACAAAAAGTGCCCCTGTCTTATGTAGAAAAGACTGTGGGACTGCCACTGGGAGTGCCTGTAGGATGTATAATAGACGCGGTAGCAGGTTCATCTTGGTGGCATTGCACCTGCCAAACCAGGACAACCTCCCCCTTCCCCACCTCTCCGTTTCCTCCTCAAATCTCTTGAGAAGTGGTGGGAAGTTGAGGTCAAAGATCTTTGCCAGGTCATTCCCAATCTTCGTGCCCAGGTAAGTGACGAACTCCTTTGCCCACTTGAATGGGAATGAGTTCCGAATGGTGTGGAATCGTTCAGGAGGGATACTTACATTGAGAATTTCTGATTTTTGGTAGTTGATTTTATACCCCGCTAAGTCCCCGTATTCTTTCAACTCTCCCATCAAATTGGGGAGAGAGACCTCAGCGATGCTGTATTTTTTAATGCTCTGCCAGGCCTTTACTGCAATGGTTTTCAGTTGTTATTTGTTTGTGGGCCTTTCTGACAGAAGTTTAGTCTTTAAAGCGAACCTTCACCCTGAATAAGAGCATATCTTATGTTTCCCACACCCTGTACATACAGATTGCCCACTTTAAAATTATCCTACCTGCATCAACTGTATGTTATGAGCCTTTAAGCATCCAAGATGGCAGCTCATGGAGCATCAGGCAGCCTGCAAACAGGAAGTGTCTTCTGACTGTCCCTCTGCATTCTGGGATTGCTGTCCTCTACCTGACCCCAGCTGTGCTCCGCATGTGAAAAGCACAGATAAAACCCCACCCCCCGTACTTTATCTCGCTCTCCTCTCCTCAGTATGTGATGCTTCTGAGGCAAGATGGTGGCGCCCATATCCTGAACAGAGTTGCAGCCCAGTGGGGGAAAAAATTATAAGTAACTGACTAAAAACCTAAAATATATTAATTTTAGATGCTGGGGAATAGTTTTTTAAGGGTTTGGGCTGATGGTCCAGTTTAACAAGTGAAATGCAGCTCAATTGGTTTGAGATCAGGTGACTGACTTGGCCATTCAATAATATTCCACTTCTTTGCTTTAATACATTTCTGAGTAGCTTTGGCTTTGTTTTGGATCATTGCCCATCTGTATTATGAAACCCCCACCAATCAGTTTGGCTGCATTTGAGCACACAATATGTCTCTAAATAGCTCAGAACTCAACTGGCTGCTTCTGTACTGTGTTACATCATCAATAAACACTACTGAGCCATGCATGCCCAAACCATCACACTGCCTCCACCGTGTTTTACAGGATGATGTTGTTTGCTTTTGATTAGGAGCTGGACCACCACTGATACATTGCCTACATCCTGAAAAGTGTTGTTCACTTGGTTGGCTGTTGTGAAGGGGTATCTCTTCAGCATGGAAATTATTCTGTGATCATCCACCACTGTTGTCTTCTGTGGGTCTCCAGGTCTTTGGGTATTTATGAGATCACCAATGTTTTCTTTCTTTCTCAGGATGTACCAAACTGGAATTTTTGCCACTCCTAATATTGTAGTAATTTCTCAGATGGGTTCCTGTTTTTGCAGCTTAAGGATAGCTTGTTTCATCTGCATGGAGAGCTCCTTTGACCGCATGTTTTCTTCACAGCAAAATCTTCTAAATTCAAGCACCATACCTCAAAATCAACTCCAGGACTTTTATCTGCTTAATGTAGAAAGATGTAACGAAGGAATTGCCCACCCCTGCCCATGAAACAGCCAAGTCAATTGTCAAATTACTTTTGGGCCCTTTAAAAACAGGGTAGCACATTTTAAGAAGCTGAAACCCCTAAACCATTCATCTGGACTTTATGCCCATGTCCATTATATAACTTGAAATGTTTCAGTAAATAGGTAAAAAAAAAACAAAATTTGTGTCAGTGCCTAAATATTTATGGACCTAACAGTATCTCCCTGATGGTACGTTGGTTAAATCCTATGAGATAAAATGTAGTTACCTTAATAACGCATGTGTGCACTCTGTATGGCGGTCTGTGTCTGTGCACAAGCGTATCCTTGCAAGTATGATCAAAGGTAAAAGAAAACAGAAGAAGAAATGACAGAAAAAAGAAAGCAATGAATATAAAGTGAAAAATAATGAAAATTACAAAAGGCTAGATTAAAGACAGAAACAAAGAATAGATGGAAAAAAATATATAGAAATATAATAAACAAAAGGCCTTGTAGACCTGCTCTGCCGAGGCCTGATGCTGAAACACCCAAGAAGAGCCGATAGCCCTAGTGGAATGGGGAGTAACGCGGAAAGAAGGCTCCTTATCTCTACAACTGTAGGCCCTAAACACTGCCTGCCTAACCCATCAGCTGATGGTAGACCTGGCTGGAGCTAATTCCTTTTTTTTGACCTTCAGGAATGACGGACAAGGAATCCGTTCTATGGAAGGCCTGGGTAACTGAGATATAATATTTAAGTGCCCTGACCATATCCAAGGAATGGAGAACCCTTTCCTTAGATGGACAGGGGCACAAGGATGGCAAAATCACCTCCTCATTGATGTGAAAAGAGGAGACAACCTGCCTTGTCCCTGTGAAAAAACAGGTAAAGAAAGCTGATCGAAAGGGCTGCAAAAATCGCCTAAGGTGATCGCAACCAGAAACACGACCTTAACACGACCGTAAGAACAGAGAAATCGTCCCAAGGGGTTCAAAAGGCAGATCTTGTAAGAATGATAGGACCAAAGTCAGATCCCATGGTGGTAATAAAGGCTTCCTGGGAGGATGAAAATTAGAGACTCCCTGCATGAAGGTCCTAAAAAATCTGCAACAGGCCTCTGAAAAAAAGATGGACAAGGCAGACACCTAAACCTTAAGGGTGCTGCAACCCCTCTTCGAGGCCTCTCTAAAAAAAAATTCCCAAATTTTGGGAAGAGAAATTTTCCCGCAGTAGAAGCCCCTGCCTTAGCACCAGGCAACAAAACCTCTAATAAATGATAGTGCTTCCTTGCCTGAATCATAGACTTAATGACGCCGGATGCCAGGCCCTTTTCTGACAGGATGCTGGTTTCAATAATCAGGCCGTTAAAGCTTGCACTCAAGAATTGGGGTGCCACACGGGGTCTGATTAGATCTGGCAGATGCCAAGGATCATCTTACGCCATTCTTACCAGATCTGCAAGCCAACACCCTCTTGGCAAAATAGGGCAATCAGGATGGTTGGGACTCCTTCTAGATAGATCTTTTTCAACAGGTGTCCAAGGAGCGTAAGTGGAGGAAGCCTGAAGGTTGACCAGGGGGACATCAGCACATCTACCCCCATGGCACGGTTGAACCGGGAGGCAAACAGGTCCACCTCCAGGGGGCTCCCAACAACTGCACAAATTAAAAATCTTGAGATTTAGAGACCATTCTCCCTGATCTAGAGTCTGCCTGCTCAGCAAATTGGCAAGAAAATTTTCCACTTGGGTATGAAATGGCCGATATGCAGGGGACATTGTTTTTTGCCCAAAGAAAAATTCGAGACATTTCCCTTACAGCAAATTTTGCTTCGAGGGCCTCCCTTATGGTTGATATAAGCGTTGTTCCTCTGAATCCTGACTGGATTCGGATTCCTTCAAGAGGGAAGTCCAAAGAGTCGGGATCAGGAAGATTGCTCTTAATTCTAGAGCACTGATGGATAATCTACATTCCTGTTGATTCCAAAGACCCTGAATCGTCAAAGAATCCATCACATGTCCCAATCCCGTCAGGCTCTTGTTGGTGGTAATTACGGTCCAAAGGTCTGGAGCCAAGGACCTGCCCATTAGAAGATGTTGGGGGTCCAGCTTCCAAGCGAACGTCTGTCTCACTAAACTGGACAGGGAGAAGGGGAAATCCATGGATTCCAGGGTCCTGTCAAGAGCTCAAACTGTAGGGGCCTCATGTGAAATTGGGCAAAAGGAACTGCCTGAAGGGAGGAGACCATCAGACCTAACAGTCGCATAGCCTGACGGATGAGGCGGTGTTCGCCTAAAAGTTACGCTGGCCTGAAGCAAAACACACTTCTCTTCTGGAAGAAATATTCTGCTCTGTTCTGTATCTAAGGTCATAGTTTATAATCCACCTGAATTTCTCCAGAGTGGCCAGGACTGTCTCAGTGTCCTCCCAGGTTTCCAAGAAGGATAGTGCTCCGATCAAAAGATTGTCTAGATCTTCAAGATGGCCATGAGACCTGCTAGGACCATTGTAAACACCTGTGGGGCTGTGGAAAGACCAAAGAGCAGGGCCACAAACTGGAAATGATGATTGTTTATCAGAAAAAAAAAAAATATGCCCACTGCTGTCATGAAATCTCCCAGCTGAAGGGCTGCTATGATGAATCCCAAAGATTCCATCCCAAACCTTCGCAAGTGAATAAAGGAGCTGAGAGGTCTAGAACAGGCCGCAAAGGACTATGAAAAGTTTTGAGTAGAGTCCTCTTTCGGGTGGAGGTACTGGGGTAACTACTCCCCTCTGAAATAAACTTTCTACCACTACTTGAAGTGCCTCTAACCTCACTGGGTTCTGGGGGGAAAGGTTGAGTGAGCTCCCTTACCTGCTGCCATAGCAGCAGTGGTCTGTGTGTACAGGACTGACTTCTATCTTTATAGTGTATGTTGCCAATAGCAACCGATTGCAGTTTGTGAAAACTGCTTTCATAAAACAAACATTTGCTAACAGTAAAAAAAATTCAAAATACTAGATCAGTTCAGCACCTTAGACTTACCGGTAATAGATTTTCTAAGAATCCTTCAGCATGACCCGCGGACAGTAATAAGGGGTCATACTGAAGAATGTTTAGAGAAATTGCACCTGAAGTGGACCTACCCTTTAAGAGACTTACTGAATCTGACTGTTTAAGGCAGAGATGAAAGGTTTAACCCCTTCTGCAATAATTCAGCTTCATCAGATGGGAAAGATCGCAATCTTGTGTTGCAGTAGCTAAAGGGTTACTGGTAGTATTCTTGCCTGGGGAGGTTGCTCCCACTTTCACAACACAGAAATAGAAGACACTTGGATGGTGATAGGTAAATCACAGGTCTGGGGGCACAATCGTGACACACATGATTATTCTACATTCCAGAAAAGGAAAACAACAAGGCAGAACACTAAAAACCTGACAAAAGGGGAGTTTTCCTCTCAAGCAGAACAAAACCCATGATTACCTGCCCCTGGGAACTCCTGATTTGGGATGCCCTGCTGTGCAAAACCTTCCAGATTGCCGAGAAAAGCGCCACTTTCTCCAGGCACATGGTGCGCTTTCAACCAATCAGTGCTGGTTGCCCTGCATATGTAATGCTCAGTTTGTGGCAATTTGGAGCCTAAGCAACTGCATCCCCAGCAGCGGGCACCTATCTGACTGGCAGGAGAGAGGAAAGCACCCAAACCGTCCAAAGATATAGGGATGCGGACGTCCGATACATTAGTGTTGGAGTCTGGAGGTAGGCGAATTTTGCAGCGGGCGGGGGGGAGAATCACACAGCAGGACATCCTGATTTGGGATGCCCTGGAGGGAAAGGCCGGCAGCCAGCAATGAAATCTTTCCAGAACCATTGGGTTTTGTTCCACTTTAAAGTGATCCTATTCCCATAAAGCAAGTTTATGTCGTCACCTTCTATTCCCCCAAAACAGCCTGTGTTTCTTTTTATATTAAAGAGGACCAAAACCCAGGATTTTGCCTATCATGGGTTTTGATCCTTTCCCCCCAGGCAGCCCAATCGGGGGTGCCCCACTATGTGAAAGCCCCCACATCGCCAAGCACAACTCACCCCTTCCCGGTCTTACAGTGCATGCGCAGCTGCTCATCCAATTAGCGTGCTCAGAGCTGCTGAAGTCACTGCGTCTAAGCCAGCGTCTCCAAGAATGCTGGCGGATGCATCCCCCACTTCCTTTTAACGGAGCGTGCCCATGCCGACCATTCACAAATACTGTGGCTCAGGCAAATACCGCGGCTCAGGCATGTGCCGTTGGACGTGGAAGCAAGGTAAGTGAACGGGCCGACCTGGGGGTTTCACACGGCGGGGGGCATCCTGATTTTGGATGCCCCGGGAGGAGGGAATAGATCAGCAAGGGTTTTGGTCCACTTTAAAGTGATCCTTCCAAAGGAAGTTTATGTCATCACCATCTATCCGCAGCGCAGTGCCCCCAAAACAGCCTGGATTGCTTTATTATACTAAAGCCTTTGCCCAACACTAACAGGAAGCCGGATGAAGTCTGAATGGTCAGCCATATGGTATTTTTTTCATTTACAAGCTCAACAGCCACATAATGGCTATATAAGTTATTGTAACCGATAAGGCTTACCCCCCCCCCCCCAATGTTGAGCTGTGTTTAACTGAATGTAATACTGGTGGAAACCGCCCGGGACAATATGGATGAACATTCGAACATCATACTGCTTCCTCTTAGTATTTTAAAGTGGACCAACACCCAGGATTTTGACTATCCTGGGTCTTGGTTCACTTCCCCGGGTCACCCCGATCGGGGTGCCCTGCTATGTGAAAGCCCCCCTATCGCTCGTAAAAACTCACCTCACCCCGCTCCTGGCCGCTCGTCCAATCAGCACGCTCGGAGCCGCTGTGGTATGCGCGTCCAAGCGAAGTACAACCACAGCCTCTCTGAGCACGCTGGTGGCCACATCTCGCGCTTACCTCTAACAGGGCACGCGCCCTGCTAGAGGATATTGGGGATGCAGCCATGGCTCGCACATGCGCTGTTGGACCAGGAAGCAAGGTAAGTGAACGGGGCGACCTGGGGGGTTTCACACAGCGGGGCATCCTGATTTTGGATGGGAGGGAATCGATCACGCTGGGTTTTGGTACACTTTAAAGCCTTTGCCCAGCACTAACAGGAAGCCAGATGATGTCTGCATGGTCGGCCATATGTTAATTTATTCAGTTACAATGGCAGTTACAGTAACTGATAAGGCTGATCCCCAACTTTGAGCTGTGTTAAACTAAATGTATAATTGATGGAAAGCACCTGGGGGGCGGGGCTGCACGGCCAGGGAGCAATATGGATGAACATTCGAACACCATACTGCTTCCTTTGGTATTTTCATGAATATTGAGCAAAGGCTTTAGTAACAAAAAAAAAAAAAACAAGCCGTTTTGGAGCACTGGGCTAGGGGTTGGAGGAGGGGACATAAATTAGGGGTGATTTTTGCACCATGTTTTTTTTAAATCACGTTTTTTTCAGAATAAAACTCCTCTTTTTCATTGTTTTTTCCTCAGGACAAGTCAGCACCATACTTAGCTGTTTTTTTTTCAATTTGCACCGAATAAAACAAAAAAAAAGTCATGAGAAAAGTTTTCTCTAAAAAAAAAAGGGTAAATCACCCCGATTATTATATCGGAGCGCAGCTTTGGCGGCGGGCGCGCCTGTTTCTATGGTAGGCTGACACGCGCAGTTTTGTCCGGCAGCGGAAGAGTTAATCTGACCAGCGCGAGCTCTACAACAGGCGGGTAGACATTGAGGAGGCCACACCCCCTTGCCTTCAGCGGCTCCTCCAATCGCCACGTCCGCTCGCCTCTGGCCGAGCCAATGAGCTTCGAGCTGGAGCTGTGTTCGCAGGTGAAAACGCCGCCACATGGGGCCTCCAGCGCTCAGTCACGGGCTGGGCGCTGAGTGGAGGAGAAGCCGCCGATGCCTGGCTCTTTTTTCTTGCATCACAAGCCAGTCTGGGGAATAATAACTGTGCGTCATACGGCCGCTTCCGCGCGTCACACGCGGTCCGAGCTTTGTACCGGAGCCTGAGAGAAAATTACCCCCCCTGTTATGAAAACACCTCACGTTCCACCGTGTTGTGCTGACGGTAACTGGATAAATCACGTGACGCCCCCGACCAGCGTGTGGCAATCCCCGCCGCCGTGAGTCAGCGCGGGGCAGCCCTCGCTCCCGCGCATTTCGCGCCACGTCACCGCCCACTCTGTCGCCTTAGCAACCGGTTCCTGTCGTGTTTAGGCGCTGTACTAATAAAGCTTGTTGCATGGGTCGGCATTAAAAAAAAATGCGCATCGGAACTAGTCACGTGAGCATGTGTGCTGCTATTCACGTGACTTACTTCTTCCTGAGGTGGACTATAGTGCAGAGGGAGAAGATGGGGACTGTGCTGGACGTCAAGATCAAGAGGGCCAATAAGGTCTACAGGGAGGGGGTAAGAGGCAGGGTTAGCACCCGTAAAAAAGTGGTGGTTTCATGATTATATGTTTATATTGTAGCTTCCATTGTGAATGAATGTGAGCTTTGGGGACTGGTTATTAGTGGTGGGGGCGTGGCTTATGCTCAGTCTTTTTGAGAGTTTAGTATTTTTCTGTTACCCCTGCCAGGGTATCCAGCAACTCCGAGGGGATACCAATGTAAGGCTTAAAGTGGACCAACACCCAGGATTTTGACTATCCTGGGTTTTGGTCCACTTCGGCGGGGCACCCCGATCGGGGGTGCCCCGCTGTGTGAAACCCCCCAGAAAGCCCCAAAATCTTACCTGTCCCCGCTCCCACGTGACTGGACGGTCCAATCCCCGCCAACGTCCAGGCGGGGATCAGGAACGTCCAAGCGGCTGCCGCCGCCGCCGCCTCCCTCGCGTCACTTTCGGCGCGCGCGCGCACGCCTACAGGTCAGGTAAGCGTTTTGGGGTGTCTGGGGGGGTTTCACCCCGCGGGACATCCCGATCTCGGATGTCCCGCGGGGTGGGAGGTGATCGGCCCGGGAATCTTATAGATTTCCGGGCCGATCACCTCTCGGTGTTGGTCCACTTTAAAGCGGACCTTTACCCTGAATAAGAGCTTTTCTTATGTGTCTCCTCCACCCTGTACATACAGATTGGCCACATTAAAAATCATCCAACCTGCATCTATTGCATTTTCTGAGCCTTTAAACACCCAAGATGGTGGCCAATGGAGTCTCAAGGTGCCTGCAGACAGGACGTGTCTTATGACTGTGCCGCTCTGCATTCTGGGATTGCTGACCTTTTCCTGACCCCAGCTCTGCTCTGTCTGAGCAAAACACAGCTATAACCCTGCCCCCTGCACTTTATCCCGCTCTCCTCAGTATGTGATGCTTCTGAGTCAAGATGGCGGCACCCGTATCCTAAAGTCCTGAACAGAGTTGCAGTCCAGTGGGGGAAAGAATAATTGACTAAAAACTTAAAATATAATAATTTTTGATGCTGGGGAATTTTTTTAAGGGTTTGGGCTTTTCAATAAATCATGGTGAAAGTCCGGTTTAAAGCGAACCTTCACCCTAAATAAGAGCCTATCTTGCATGTCTCCCCCACTCTGTACATACAGATTGCTCACATTAAAAATCAACCTACCTGCATCTACTGCATTTTCTTTAAACATCCAAGATGGTGTCCCATGGAGTCTCAGGCTGCCTGCAAACAGAAGGTGTCTTCTAACTGTGCCGCTTTGCATTGTAGGGTTGTTGTCATTTACCTGACCCCAGCTCTGCTCTGTCTGTGCAAGGCACAAATATAACCTGCCCCCCCCTGCAGTTTTACCTCCTCTCCTCAGTATGTGAAGCTCCCGAGGCAAGATGGCGGCGCCCGTATCCTAGAGTCCTGAACACAGTTGCAGCCCAGCAGGGGAAAGAATAATATGCAAGTGACTAAAAACGCAAAATGTATTAATTTTAGATGCTGAAGAATAATTTTTCCAAATTTCACTGTGTGAAACCCCTCAGAAATCTCAGTTGGTTTCCGAATGACATGAACGAGAACTCATGCGTGCAGCGGTGGACTGGGAAAAGGTAAGCCGTTGCTGGACAATCTGGAGTGCTTAAACACAGCAGGGCACCTGGAATTGGGATGCCCCGCTTTTCGATTCTAGGTCAGCAGTTGCTGGGATTTGTTCCGGTTTTGTAGCTCTCATTCGGCAAGCAGCTTTCCTCTTTTGTATATATGTATATACACAGCCCTAGAGCTGTGTATAAGGCTCAGCGAACCGATATTATCACCACAGGTGCTCTTCAAATCAATTCAGTGACTTCACTTCACCACCACCTTATATATAACGTACCAGATGTATTCTTGGTATTTTGCACATATCTCCCTTTTTTAGAGGCTCCACAATTTCTCCTTTAACTAGAAAGGGGCGCTTATCTATTTGGGTACTCGGTTATTCAGCTCCTCAAAAAAAGGCCAAGGAACTCCGATCTCCACACAGGAATAGATCAACTTGCTCCGGATTTATTATAACATATATCAAAGACATAAAAACACAAAGTGCTCCAATAGCGTAAGTACGTTCCACAATAAGGGAAATAACTCTGTGGCCACTGGCCCTTTAAAAAGCCGCTCACCAGATATTAAAAACAAATGCGCATTAAGCATAAAAACAAAGAAGCAGGCGTCATCTAAGCCTTCCAATGAAGACGCGCACACCAGTATGCAGAAGAATACGAGTATCCGCTCACCGCCTCCTCCGGCCGTGGTCGCTTTCCTCTTTTGCAAGAAGGAGCACGAGCGCCCGTATCTCCGCATCTCCAGGCTGTGCTCGCGCTCCCACCCCAGTCGTAACTGAATGGTGTAGCGACGCACAGCCTAAGGATACAGGGAGTGCCACATGTTGATTGCGAGTGCGCCTAGGTTTCCATTTAGCTTTTCCAGCCTCACATTAATATGTGCGTCTGGAGAAGCTGATTGGAGGAGAGCTGCACTGCTGGCTCATTGGAAAGGTAAGAAAAGCAGCGAGCTGGTAGGGTTTCACACAGCGGGGCATCCTGATTTGGGTTTTGGAGCAACACCTGCAATAGTGAATATCTTGGGTTTTGGTCCACTTTAAAGTGAACCTATACCAAGAAAGGAAGTTTGTCGTCACCTTCCATCTCTCCCCAGCTGACCTTCTCTTACCTCTTTCCACTACTTTTGCTCACTGCACCTCTGATTTTCTCTGCCTATTTCTAGTCACCTCTTCACCACTTTTCCCAGCTTACCTCTGCTCACCTTGCTCACCTCTAATCTCACCTTGGCTTACCTCTTTCCACCATAACTCTTCTAATCTCCATCCTGCCCACCCCAGCTTTCATACACACCTCTTCCCACCTCTCCTCCTGTCACCTCGGCTTTGCCTACCTCTTCTTACCTCCTATTGTCTGACCTCTGCTCACCTTTGCATATACAGCAGCTTATGTTTTACCCCTTGCAGTAAAACAGACAATATGGCCCTTGTAGCAAAAAACAAGTTGTGCACCCCTGCTCTATTTTGTTGCTTATGGATTTAGAATGGCATATCAGAAGAACATTTGCCTAACCTCTCCTACATACCCTTGTTCCAGGTGTTCTCATTAATCTTTTTTTTTTCTAGCTTGCTCCCCGACGCTGCCTCTGTTGAGAAGACCTGGACTCCGTTCTCTCCTCATGCTTTCAGTTATTCAGCAAGGAGCGCGCTGACACTGGTAATGCTGGTCCTTTAACATCAGCGTGGTCAGCCTTGCAGGAGGCAGCACCAGGGAGCACGCTGGATAAGGAAAGATTTGCCAGAGGAGAAGACCAGGCATGAGAAGATGCCTAGGGAGTTTTGCAGCTACAGTTTGTTTTTACATCCTCAAGTTAGGGGTCCTCAACCTATTGCTTGGGATCCGCATGTGGCTTGCACACTGTATGCTGGACCAAAACATTCATGTAGGTCTAGCACACTGTTGAGGCTGGGGAGGTACATGGCTTCCTGGGATAGGCATTGCAGTAGTATGCAAGGGTTAATGTAGATTCAACAGGTGGAGGAATTTGCCAATATTGCCCATTTTCCCAGCATCCAGTGCCATACTTCTTTCCCAGCCTACCTGTTAAGTGAAGAACACAGAAGCTGGAAATTGGAGTTCAGTAAGCCAGCCTGCCTTTTCTGCCCATATCTGCCATTTATGGAAATCCACTACTTTGGATTAGGTATTTTATAGGCTGTCATTATTTTTTTTTTATATATTCTTTATTTAGCATTTTCAAAACATTACAAGATTAAAAAAAAAAGGATAGGGGAAACATTCCACAGTCATAAGGTGAAAAAAACATTGTCAGGCATAATAAAGTGCAAACAGACACTATGTTCAGAAAGGTTCAATTTCAGTCAGGCTGTTTCCACCGAATAGCTATCGTGTTCTGCATGGGAGAGGGGGGCGGTCCCAAAGCTCCGCCCTTGGTCAACGTGAAGCGAAATCCCGAGGGTAGATGGCCCGTCTACCTCTATCTGGCGGCCAGTATGACTCGCCAAAGCTATCCCCTCTCGCAGGCAAAACCAGGGATCATAACTCCAGTCGCCCCTCTGGGGAACCTGACTTCAACACAGCCACTGTGGAAATGGGAACCAGACGAATTAAGACAGGGGGAAGTAGACAAACAAAGGGGGGGGGAGGAGGGAGAAGAGGGACAGGTAGGGTGGGGAAAAAGAAGGGGGGGGGGCTGTGAGTCTAAACTCATTACCGACCATCCTCTAAGAGCGTTAGATATTCTTGTGAGGTTGTGAAGATTACCCAATTGGTCCATTTAAGGCGATGATCTTCTGAGGCTTCATTCTGCGCTGCAATTAGAGGCTGTCATTATTGATTTATGTTTGCTGTCTTTGTAGGAGGTCCTTTCTGGAGTAGTGGTGGTGATGAGCAAAGACACGGTTCAGCATCAAGGTCTCACACTAACAATGGAAGGTTCTGTCAACCTGCAGCTCAGTGCCAAGAGTGTTGGTGTATTTGAAGCTTTTTACAATTCTGTAAAGGTAATTAGACCTATCATATCAGTTTGTGGTGCTCCTGAGTGCTGCACATTACTGTGGGATGTGGTACCAACTCTAATCCTGTCCCCAAATGCAGTGTCTAAAAAATCAGCTGCTGCTCACCTATTCAACATTGTGTTTCAACAAGCTCTAGCCACACAAGAGGGGCCCCTAACATACCCAACTTACTGCCACAGCAGACTGCAACAGCTGCTGCCGGGGTTACTACTAGCTATTGTCCGGTGGGTTGGAAAAAAAAATCAATAAAAATCATAATTATGCACCTCTCACCATCTGAGCACAGCAGCTTTGCGTCTACATTTGTTCTGAGCAAAATAAGTCTGTGACTGCCCTGGGCAAAAGAATGTGCCTGTCTGCATCTATCCTGGTTAACATATAAGGGGTAGTGAAGACTGGGCAGGGGGTATTGGCGACAGCTTGGAAGGTGACAAGGGCCAGAGCATGATCAACTGCAGCAGAGAAGGTGGCGAGCACTAAAGGACGATCAATGGCAGTGAGGACTGGAGGGCGATCAGTGGCAGCGTAGCTGAAGGGTGATGTGACGCACCGCAAAGGAGCCCATTAAGGCTCTCTCCCAAGGTCCCACAAAAGCCTGGAGTTGACCCTGCCAGATGCATCAGCATACATTTTGTTAGTCAACAGAGTAGACTGACTCTATAAGAATCCCAGGCCAATCGGGATGCCCCGCTTTGTGAACCCAAACCCCCCCCCCCCTCCCCAGGTAGTCTAAACAATTACCTTCGCACATGTGCGATCCGGCTGCATCCCCACTATCCCGCCAGGCATTTGTGAATGGCTGGCGTGGGCATGCTCCCTGTTAGAGGGTAGCAGGGGGGTTTCACATAGTGGGGCACTCCCCGGGTCGGGGTGCCCCGGGGGCAAGCACCAAAACCCAGGATAGTCAAAATACTGGGGTACTGGTCTGAAATACCTCCAGTGGGGGGCAGAGGATCGGGCCCTGAAGATGCCGGATGACATCCAAAGTAAGTCCAAGGTAAGTAGGGGCCGATAGGGGGGAATCGGACCCTTTTTATTTAGATCCGATGTTCCTCTTTAATCCTTGGAAATGTTGCCAGAACCTTAGCTAATCTTGCTGCTTGTTCCTAAATAAGGTTCTTGTCCATCTCCGCCTGTGACTTCGCTTCCCGACCAGTTGTCTTCTTTATTTCCTATCTATTTAATTTACTTATTCATTATAAAGCCTAACCTGTGATTTAATTTTTTTTTTCTACAGCCAATTCAGATTATTAGCAACACCATAGAAATGGTGAAGCCAGGAAAACTTCCCAGTGGTAAAACCGAAATTCCCTTTGAGATCCCGCTCGTCTTAAAGAGCAACAAGGTCCTGTATGAGACTTACCACGGAGTGTTTGTTAACATTCAGGTGAGCAGGAGGATTTCTGCAATATTTCTTAGGTCTTACCATTTTTCTTTCTTTTTCTGGTCACAAGTATTTAAGGTTTCTTCAGACAATATGAGTCGGCTCAATAAGGCAACAATCCTGTAACTGGAGGGTATTCAGAGACCTCAGTATCCAGGGCTCATCAGTGGAGAAAATAGCATCTGGTTTGCTGGGCTGGGACAGAGGGGGTTGTGTTTGCTGCATTATAGTTGCTGCTGGAACCTGGAAGTAGGTAAGTATTGTAGTCCAAACTCCAGCTTTGTGCTTAGTTTTACACTGAGGCAAATCAGTATTCCCCCATAGGGACTCAACGATGTGGTCTTATTGAACCTAAAGTGGACCAAAACCCATCCTGGAGTCTATGAGACTCCAGGGCAGGCTTACTCCTTTACTCCCTTGCTGTGTGAACCCCCTCAGGGCGTCCAGTAAATGTACCTGTCCCCCGTGTCCACAGCGTATGCACGGCCGGTGTCAGCATAACTTGCCTCTGTTCTTTGCTGTGTGCGCCAATGCCCGCCGCAACTGAATGGCATTGCGATGCCTTGCACAGCAGAAGGGAGGAAGTGATGCGGCTGTGGATTCCATTTAGCTTCTCCAATCACACATTAATATGCATATGGCGGGAGAAGCTGATTGGGCGAGCAGCCGCATCTGCACTGTGGGCTCGAGCAGAGGTGAGCTAGCTTGCCGTTCTGGGGGCTTTCACACAGCGGGGTAGGTTCAGTCCAACTTTAGTACAATAGGAAACACTTCCATATTGTCACATGTCTCCATTAGCAGTTCGTGTGGGATCCAGGCACACAGGGTGAGGGGGTAGTTGGGATCAGCAGTCTGCTCCGGCAAAATGAAGTGTCCTTTCTCTATTACGAGCATAGCACGGGCAAAGCTGTTAGGTGTTTAAGGTGGACCAAAAGTCTTAATAGATTATTGGCCCACCAAGATTAATCTATTAGGGACCATCCTGATTTAGGATGCCCTGCAGTGCTTTCTGCTATTGAAAACCCCAGCCTGTGCTATATAGTTCTGTGATTGCGGCATTCAGCAGAGCACACTGTGGAGCAGCGGCATCCCTTCTCCCATCAATCGGTGCACCAGGTTGCAGGAAGCAGTAATAAGTGTTTTTTTTTTTTTTTTTTTTTTTTTTTTTTTTTAATGTAGCCCCCACCGCCCTGCCTCAGCGCTGTAGTGGGCAGTCTGGCTGGCCTGGCCCTTTAAAGTGGACCATCACCCTCCGGTGATCGGCCCGGGAATCTATAAGATTCAGTCCAATAGTCAAAATCCTGGGTGTTGGTCCACTTTAATGTCGGGTAATGAATTTTGAATAACTTGCCAGGCGCCTC
Source organism: Gastrophryne carolinensis (assembly GCA_027917425.1). Lineage (NCBI taxonomy): Eukaryota > Metazoa > Chordata > Amphibia > Anura > Microhylidae > Gastrophryne > Gastrophryne carolinensis. The sequence goes on along the minus strand of CM051236.1, from coordinate 493,115,833 downwards.
CCACTGGCTGCTTCCTCCGATATGCCTGGTGTGGGTATGCACAGGTAATTGCCAGACCTACGTACAGGAGGCAGAATACAGCAGCATCAAGCAGCATTGCCACTAACCTCAGGAAATCCAGGCAAGTGCCACAGCCCTAAAATATAGAACATGCAGCCAAACTCAAGGTCCCATAGGGGAAAAAAAGCCTCAGCCGCAATCTAGCGGCAATGATCGGGCCCTGGGTTTTGGTCTGTATTAAATGGGATGTATCTCAAGGTACTTCTTTTTTCTTTATTGCATGGCATGGCCCGCTTCGGTATTCATAACAGTTGGGTTATTCCGCCACAAGGTGTTGCAGGTGTACTGCAGAAAAGCTGTGGCTTGTCCCGGCTCCCTATAAAAACAGGCTTAACCATAGAGTTCCCCCAGTGTTTCCTCTGCAGTGGACTGCAAAGTTAGCAGATGTCTCTCTCTCTTTTGTGCAGGTGAGCGAGGCAACCAAGCCTGCGGCCCTGCAAGTCTATTTCCATCCGTTTCTGGACCCTCACTGCCCCCCAGCCTTGGCTGACAGATCGGGTGAAGGTAGAAGAGCACTAGGGTCAAGTGCTCCAGGAGCGCAGCTCCAAGCCGCAGACCCTGTAACACAAAGGGTAGCCGGCCATAGGCTTTATGGTGAGCCAATTAGGGTTGCAGAGTTTCTTCTGAGGGGGTAAGTAGTTTGGAGACTGGGTCCCCTCTTTTTCCTTTTGGGTCCCCCCGCGCCCCCCCCTCCCTCCCTGACCATGGCTGCTCGCCTCTGCTTCTCTCTCTCTCTCTTCCCCCACCTATAACTTGATTGGGGGGGGTGGGGGGTGGCTGCGAGTAGTCATATCTGTGGTGTTTTTACGTTTTTTGGTGTGTTTTCTGGTGTTTTTAGCTGCCGTGCCGCTTTGTACTGCGTTCCACGGATGTGGGCGCTATAACCTGAGGTGACTTTGCTTTGTCATTGCGCCTGCCGGGTCACATGAGTGCAGTTTTTTGCGCTCTTCGGGGGGGGCGGGGCCGGGTGATGATGCGTATCGCGGTGTCCACCTCGCGGCCCGCCCCTCGAGCTACCTCTGCCGGCGCATTTTGGATAAGCTGTGCGTCTGGATTTCTCCCTTCCTGGCTGCAGCTCTGCTTCCTCCGGCAGGTCGCCTTATTCAATGGCCTGTGCCTATGTGACCCTGCGGTGTCTTTGTCCCGTGAGTCCCCCTTGGGGGGGTTTTTTGAATTGAATTGGGGTATTTTGCTGCGGGATGCTTATGTGTGATTTTACTTATGTCTTTCAGGCGGGATACCATTGGGTTGTGGTTTCTCCCGGTTCCACTCCTTTTCTCCCCCTCATCCCCCCCTTTATTAACTTCTGGGGGCATCCCGTGGGAGGGCATCCCGGGTGGCTTCTGTATTAAGCCTGTACCCACTGGCCTATTGCGCCTGTGCTAATCACCATGTGGAGGTTTCTGGGGATAGCGCGCTTGGGGGCCCTTCGGGGCAAGCATGGCTGTGTTCCATGTGTGGGGTATTCCCTGTGAGAAACAGTGTCACGGTGTGCGTGCCGTGCGCTGAAAGTGTCCTTGCGCTTCAAGCTGGTTTGCCTGCTTCACTTCCCAGCTCTGCGCCTCACTCGGCTTCACCTACTCCCCCACCCCTGCAATTGAGCCCCAGTAAGGGGAATGTTGGCAGGGAGTCACATTCTGATTTGGCTCTGCGGGTGGCTAACATTGAAAAGCAGCTTGCCAGGAATGCTCCTAGGAAGCCCTTTGGCAAGAAGAGACACCTGGACCCCAGGCCTGCTCCCCTTACTGAGATGTATGTGGGGATTGATGAGCTTGGTGACTGTCACCCCCTTGAGATGGGGGAGCTCTCCCAGGATTCTGACTCCTCTGGGAACCAGCAGGAGGGTTGTGATATTGACCCTGGGTCTGCGTCCGGAGAGGAATCATGGTACCCTGAGGACACTGATAATCTGCTGTCACATATTTTTGAAATTTTGCACATTGCTGCCCCTGAGGTAGCTAAAAGAAAGCAGGGGGAGATTTTTCGCCCTGGTAAACGGCGTCTAGAGTTCCCTGAGCAGGAACATTTTACCACCTTGGTGCTTAAAGAATGGGAACGTCCTAACAAGTTGCCTGCAGTGCCCAAGGGTTTGGATAAAAGGTATCCCTTTCCCGTTGATCTTGTTAAGAGGTGGTCATTTCCCCCTGAAGTGGACGCTCCA